>JBBPBX010038425.1:0-30403 GCA_038048925.1 Garcialebias charrua
GTCACTTGGCTTGCAGGACGTTCATCTCTTCAGAGATTTTTGTCGACGGGGTTGGGGGAGGAGGGGGAGACACCTCTGTGTTGCATGCTAGCTTAGCGCTACGTTAGTACCAGCAGTTGATAGGATGCGTGAAAGTAGCGGAGCGGGCTCTATTCACACAAGGAGAGCTGTTGGTCAGGCTACTTCTTGTGCTGAGCTCTCTAAAATAGTTACTGAACCAAGTCAAGAAAGTTAATTCTCAATAGTCCAGGTATCAAATCCGCTCATTCTCAATCAGTTCATCTGGACAGTTTCTTTTTAGTAGTTTGTAGTACTCTTCTGCAGCTAACAGTTTGTAAATGACCACCAAATAATTACGCTCTGTAAGTTTCAAGAAAATCTGCAGTGTGGTTTATGAGTTATCTTGCTAAAAAAAAACAGCTAACAACACAGCTAACAGTGATTAGCTCCAGAGCAGGAGGCCGGGCAGCGACAGTCAGTCCGACCAGAGGAGGCTTTTTTCGGACACATGAGCTAGAAACGGTCGGTGTACTCCTCTGGAAGTGTCCCCCTAGCGGACAAAAGTGATACTGCACCATTTTTTGCCCAAAATGAAAAACGGCAATATCGGAGCCAAAAATGGGTCTAAAAATATGGGGAAAAATCCATAAATAACACGCTTCGGCGTATAAGCCGCAGTACATTCAAATTAGTTTTAAAAAACTGTGTTATACACCAAAAAGTACGGTATTTACTGAATATGTTGTTTCACAGAGTCTTGTCTCATTCATTTAAACAAGAAAATTAAACTTGGTGTGACTCTATAGCTTATAAGGATTAGCACTGCTGTTTGTATGTGTCATCTGAACTCCTCTGTTTTCACTGTTTGCATGCGCTTCTATAAAATCAAGCCCAGTGTCACGAGTGCAGTTAAAACTCTTTGCAGCTTGGCGGCACTTTAGAAGAAAGTTCAATCTTACATGAATCAGATTAAATGTAACAGCAGGGGAATAATTATGTTATGGGACAGACAAAAAGCTCTTCACTATAGGCTAATGTGCTTGTCGTTGCTGCTCACCAGCCTGCAGATGAGAACCAGTAGGCCTAATTGGCTGCACGCTGCCTAATCAGACTTGTTGGATTGTCTTGCTCAACACTTTATTCCCTATTCTTGTATCAGTTTTCAACTAAATGGCTCGATTCAACAAAGATGTAGCAGAAAGAGACAGCATGTGCTGCCGTTAAGGCACTTCGTTTCAGCATTGTCTTTTCACAAACCACCTTTTGTAACTTCCACAGGCAAAATAAATAAATAAATATAAAACAGAATATTAAAACAAAGTGTAGAATTTTAGCATAAATAAACCTAATTTAATTTACATGTACAGAGTAGACGCATGTGAACTTGGAAATTCTGCCATTTCTGTGAGAATGAATGGTGAGCGACAGCTGAAATTAGCTGAAGGAGCTGAGTTGTTAAAGCTAAAAGATGCAGAACCTTAAAAAAACTAAGATGCACAAGGCAAGGCTAGTAAAATGAAATGAATAAATAAAACACCCTAGTTCAAAAAAAAAGACATGAACAGGAACTAAAAGCCAAAATTAGCAAAGCTGAAAACTAAAATAACAAATGACTAGCCTAAAGCTAAAAAAAAAAGCCTAGCTAAATATAACATACAATAAACTAAAAGCTAAAAACTATTAAAATGCTAGCTAAAAGCTAAAATTAGCAGAAGGCTAGCATAAACCTAGAAGTAACATAGCTAAAGGTAGCAAAAAGCTAGTAGAACACTATCTAAAAGCTAAAATTAGCAGAAGGCTAACATAAAAAAAATTAAGCCTAGAAGTACCATACCATACCAACTTTATTTATAGAGCACTTTATGCACCCAACAGGACCAAAGTGCTGTACACACAATCATAAAATACAATTCAATCATAAAAGGGAAGGGACTAAAAACAGTACTAAAATAATAAATTATGAATACAATAAAACAAAGTTAAAACATCTCAGATTGTACCAAAAGCCAAAGAAAAAATATGGGTTTTAAGAAGAGACTTAAAAACAGCAAGTGAAGAGGCCTGTCTTATGTCTAATGAGAGGTCATTCCAGAGCTTAGGAGCTACCACAGAGAAAGCACGGTCCCCTCTAAGCTTGCACTTTTTTTCATTCAACCTTTATTTATACAGGCTAGCCTCGTTGAGTCACGGGGACTCATTTACAAGAGGGACCTGTCTCACTCACACCAAACAACCATCCACTCTCACACTCACACCTAGGGTCAATTTAGAGTCACCAATCAGCCTAACAAGCATGTTTTTTGGTCTGTGGGAGGAAACCGGAGTACCCGGAGGAAACCCACGCATGCACGGGGAGAACATGCAAACTCCACCCAGAAAGGCCCCGGACCGGGATTTGAACCGGCAACCTTCTCGCTGAGAGGCAGCAGCTCTACCAGTTGTGCCACCGTGCTTTGTCCTCGGTACCCTCAGAAGCAACTGGTCAGCTGACCTGAGCGAACGAGAGGGTGTGTAATGCAGCAGCTCAGACAGGTATGGAGGGGCATGGCCATTAAGAGCTTTAAAAGTAAATAAAAGTATTTTAAAATGAATCCTGTAACGCACCGGCAACCAGTGCAAAGAAGCCAAAACAGGGGAAATATGGTCAAATTTTCGTGTACCATGTTAAGAGACGTGCAGCTGCATTTTGAACCCTCTGAAGCTGGGAAGTACATGAATCACTAATACCACCATAAAGTGAATTACAGTAATCTAGCCGTGTGGTCACAAATGCATGGATTGCTGTTTCAAAGTGCTGTCTAGGAAGGATGGCTTATACTTTGGCTAGCTGCCTCAAATGAAAAAAGCTGGATTTGACAACTGTTTTAATTTGAGACTCCAGCTTAAGACCAGCATCCTTCTTGACCCCTAGATTTGTAACAACTGGCCTGACATACTGAGACAAGGAGCAACTATCGGACAGAGAGTCTTCAGTCGAACTGCCAAAAATCACCACCTCTGTTTTGTCTTTGTCAAGTCTCAAGAAGTTTAGGGTCATCCAGGCCTTCAAATCTTCCAAACATAGGAACAGAGACCGAAGAGAGGTTGGGTCTGCTTTCTTTAAAGGTATAGATCTGCGTGTCATCTGCATAACAATGAAAAGCAATCCCGTATTTCCTAAAAACAGAACCAAGTGGAAGGATGTACAACAAAAATAGAAGAGGGCCCAAAACTGAGCCCTGCGGAACACCACATGAGAGCGGAGCAGAGGAGGACCTATGTCCATCAAGACAGACACAAAAAGTACGCTTGGCCAGATAAGATCTAAACCAGTCTAAGGCTATATGACCAATGCCCACCCACTGTTCTAAACGTGTAATTAAAATGTTGTGATCAACTGTGTCAAAAGCAGCTGATGGATCCAACAACACCAAAACAACGCAGTCACCAGAATCAGTTGCCAAGAATATATTGTTAAAAACTTTTAAAAGAGCTGACTCTGTGCTATGAAATGATTTAAAGCCGGACTGAAAACCCTCTAAAATATTATGTTCAATGAGATAGGCCATTAGCTGATTATAAACTATCTTCTCATAAATTTTCAAAACGAAGGGCAATTTAGAAATTGGTCTATAGTTCGCCAGGACAGCAGTATCCAAGTTTGGTTTCTTAATTAGAGGCTGGACAACTGCATGTTTCAGATTTTCAGGAACAGCACCTGAGGACAAGCTACTATTCACAAGAGCAAGGATCGAAGGACCTATAGTAAGAAAAACATCATTGAATAGTCGAGGTGGAATAGCATCGTCTGGAGAACCAGTTGGTTTTAAGTGGCTAACGACCTCCTGCAGGGAATGCAAAGTCACACATTCAAAGCTATGAAAAATAGCAGAGCAAGGCACAGTATCTACAGGGTCATGAACAGTGGGTATGATCTGGGCCCTAATAGAAGTGACTTTCTCAACAAAAAAGTGTAAGAAACTTTCACAGACAGCAGGGGAAGTCTCCACAATAGCACCATGTGGGGCATTTAAAACAGAATTAATAGTTCTAAATAAAACAGCAGGATTGTGACTGTTAGATACAATGATATTAGTCAGGTATCTTCTTTTGGCATCTTTTACAGTCCTTTGATAACAGCGCCAACATTCCTTCAATATTTGGAGTGACACCTGCAAGTTATCATTTTTCCATTTACGTTCAGCTTTACGACAGTTTCTCCTGGCAGCCCGAGTGACATCATTTAACCAGGTTCATGTTTGGGTTTTGCAAGTCTAATTTTTAATGGTGCCACCAAATCCAGAGCTGCTTTTGCTGGTAGAATAAAACCAGTTGCTGATACCCTCGGTTTTATTACCCACAGTCTCTGGGATTGTACAGTTCTTATTAATGGTTAATGGAGAGGACGCTGGCGTGATGTTCGCCGCTTCTCCACGCTGAAAAGTTGTTTTACTGTTGCTATTTTTAATTTTTGGACGTTTATCTGGACTTTTGTTCAGTGGTTTTTTAATTTTTTATCAAGGACTTTACGAACAGCTTGGTTAGTACTTCCTAACCGGAATATTGGGCTGTCTGCCTCCTGTCAAACTCCAGCACAAACCTTGCACAAACTTTGCTTGGAGAACTACGTGGCTGCAGTTTTTTGTTTTGCTTACCTGCTGCTTCTGTCAACCTCCTGTGTGGTCTGGACCGTTCTGGACTTTCTCCTGTGCTCCTCTTCGAGTCATGCTCATTCAAGTTACATCTCACTGCTTCTTGTTTATTTCTCTCGGAGCCGTGGGTCTGCTGTTAGCGGCTAGCTCTGTGCTAGCTTCCCCCGGTTTGGCTGGCGTGATGTTGACCTACTCCGCTTCGCAGCTGCTTGGACTTAACAACTGCTCCATTCCATCTTCTGTTTCCATCATCAAACAACTGGGACTTCTGCGTAGACCTCGTTACATCCATAGAGGCTCTCGAAAGAAATCTGTTTATTCTCGCTCTGAATTGATTCCGTCCGGGAGACGTGTCGCACCTCAACTACGTCATCAGAACGCTGCGTCTGTAGTCCCTTGTAGTCCGCAGCGCACGAGGTGGCAAGGAAAACGTGGAGTGGATTTCAGTCTGCTTAAACCGGTTCAAAAAGCTCCTACACCAACTAGCATTAAAATAGAACTTTTCAATGTACAATCACTATCCAATAAATCATGTCTAATTCATGATCACATCCTGGAGAAAAACTTGGACTTCATGTGCCTCACAGAAACCTGGCATCAACCAGACGTGTTCAGTTCTCTGAATGAAGCTTGTCCATCTGGATACAGTTATCTGCAGAGAGCCCGCAGCACTGGCCGCGGTGGTGGTCTGGCTGTAATTTACCGCAGTAATTTAAAATTGTCACATCTGTCTTCTCATAATTTTTCTTCTTTTGAATGTTTGGCCTTCAACTTCAAAGCCCCACTCCTGATGAACGTTATATTGATTTATAGACCTCCCAAACCACATGTTTCATTTAACTCAGAAATACATGACCTCCTCACTTTTTTCTGCACCTCCCCTGTAAAAACTATTTTTCTTGGCGATCTGAATATCCACATGGACAATTCCTCTTCCCCTCTGGCAACAGATTTTAAGTCTCTTTTGGAATCTCTCAACCTCACCCAACATGTGGTCGCCCCTACGCACAACATGGGGCATACTCTGGATTTGGTGATTACAGACACTGTACTTAATAACTTGTCTGTATATGACCTGGGTGTCTCAGACCACAGGGTCATCTCCCTGGAAGTGCCTTCAACTTCACCTGCTTCTAACCCAAAACGACCTATCCAGTTCCGTGACTATAAAAACATTTCCCCTGATGTTTTGTCTGCTGATCTTCACACCCTGACTGCTGTCAATCACTCATCTGCAGATGACTCTGTGGATTATTACAACCAATCTCTCCAGGAGCTTCTGGACCTACATGCTCCCCTGAAGTCAAGACTGGTGTCTTTCTCCCGTTCAGCCCCCTGGTACACTGATGAGCTGCGCAGGATGAAGGCAACTGGCCGTGCTATTGAGAGACGTGTAAAATCATCTGGTCTCTCTGTGCACAAGCAAGCGTACAAAGAACATCAGAAAGCGTACGCCTATTCGCTTAAAGAAGCACGCTCCAAATATTATTCCAACATCATCAACACCTGCCCTGGAAACTCTAAACAGCTCTTCTCCACAATAACTCATCTGCTTAATCCCATTAAACAAACTCATGAGGACTCTGTTCAAAAATGCAACCTGTTCCTCTCATCATTTAAAAACAAAGTTGACACTATCAGATCTCAGCTCCACAACCTCCCTGATCTTAGTGTACCATCTACCCGTCTGCTTTCTGGGACCCTGAGCAGCTTTGATGAAGTCGTTCAGAGTGAGGTAGAGACCATCCTCAAGAAAATGAAGCCTTCATCCTGCGCCCTGGATCCCTTCCCCTCGTCTCTCATAAAATCCAATCACTCTGCAATTAGCCCATTAATCACACAAATAATAAACAAGTCTCTACAATCTGGTCATGTTCCATTGCCTCTAAAAACTGCCATCATTAGGCCTCTTCTGAAAAAATCTAATTTGGATCCCGACATTTTTTCTAATTACCGCCCAATTTCCCACCTCCCATTTCTGTCCAAAGTGCTGGAGAAAGCAGTTGCTGCTCAGCTGCAGGAACACCTACAACAACACTCTCTGTATGAGAAATTCCAGTCTGGATTCAGAGCAGCTCACAGTACTGAGACTGCACTGCTGAGAGTAACAAATGATGTCCTCATGGCTGCTGACACTGGTTCTCCCTCCATCCTTGTCCTCCTTGACCTCACTGCAGCCTTCGACACTGTGGACCATAATATCCTCCTCCACCGTCTTCATGTGGAGGTCGGTCTCTGTGACATTGTCCTGGACTGGTTCAGATCTTTCCTCTCCGATAGGCTGGAATGTGTTAGCCTTGGCAATGCCACTTCCCAGACAGTCGGTGTCTCCTGTGGTGTCCCTCAGGGGTCAGTTCTGGGGCCCCTGCTGTTTTCCCTCTACATGCTGCCTTTAGGTCAAATTATCAATCAGTTCAACATTTCTTTTCACTGCTATGCCGACGACACACAGCTTTACATCAGGACTGGAACATCATCATCATCCCTATCTCCGTCTTCACTCACTGTTCTCTCTGCCTGCCTGGAGGAAATAAAGGCATGGATGAATCAGAATTTTCTTCAATTAAACTGCTCGAAGACTGAGGCCATATTGATTGGCACCCCTCACCAGATACAAACATCAACTTTAACAACAATCTCCTTCTCTGGTCAAGACATCCCCCTCTCCACCTCTGTTACAAATCTTGGAATAAAAATGGACTCTCATCTTACATTTGAAAATCACATTAAGCATCTGTTTAAAACCTGCTTCTTCCATCTTCGAAACATCTCCAGACTTCGCCCATCTCTGACTTTTCCTGATGCTGAGAAACTCGTCCATGCCTTTGTCTCCTCCAGGCTCGACTACTGCAACTCCCTGTTTATTGGTATCCCTGGCAAAAACCTTCAGAAACTTCAATACATTCAAAACAGTGCAGCTAGGATTCTGTTGAGAGTTCGTAAATTTGAACATATTACACCCATTCTCCATAACCTCCATTGGCTTCCTGTCACCTACAGAATTCAATACAAAACTGCTCTCATTACCCATCAATGCTTGCACGGCACTTCACCTGACTATCTAAAGGACATTCTTGCACCATATTCATCCACCCGGTCTCTACGATCACAGAACAGTAATTTCCTTTATATTCCTCGGACCAAATTGAGGACCATGGGAGACCGAGCATTCTGTGTGGCTGCCCCCCGCCTGTGGAACTCCCTCCCTGATGACCTGAGAGCTCCACAGTCACTGGTTGACTTTAAAAGCAGCATAAAGACCTTTCTTTTTAAGCAAGCCTATTCTGCCTCCACATGATTTTATCTTTGATCTTAGCTGATATCATTATTGATTTTACTTGATTTTATTGATTTTACTTGTTTTATTTTATTTATTTTTTAAGCAAGCCTAATCTGCATCCACATGATTTTATCTTGATCTTAGTCGATATTATTATTGATTTTATTTGATTTTATCACTTGTTTTATTTTGATCTTTGCTTTATTACAATTTGTAGCACTTTGAGATTTTTATTAATGAAAAGTGCATTATAAATGGAATTCATTATTATTATTATTATTATTAAAAACAGAAGAAAGCTGAACAGCAGTAGAAGGGTTAAGAACACGACAGAGCCGAACTGCAGCAAATGAATGGTTTAGCTTCAGGAATGGGCTGCTTTATCTCAAATAAAACAGGCATGTGGTCTGAAAATAATGGGTCACCAATCACTAAGTTAAAAACTGGTAGACCATAAGATAAAACCAAATCAAGAGTGTGTCCAAGCTCATGTGTAGCACCAGTCACAGACTGCACAAGATTAAAAGAATCAAAAACATTAAGAAACGACTGAGCCATAAGTGAAGTAGGACAACAGACACAGATATTAAAATCACCAACCAACAAAATTTTGTCATACCGTGGCATGATATCAGCCAGGAAATCAGAAAAGTCATTTATAAAATTTTTGTTGTACTTTTGTGGCCGATAGACCACCGCACACAACACAGTGTGGGAGCTACCAAGTTCAAAGAGACCAAGCTCAAAGCTACAAAATCGGGCTGGAGGCAACTGTTTACAAGTAAAACAGTTTTTAAAAACTGTCACTATAACTATAAGTAACATAGCTGAAGGTAACAAAAGGCTCGTAGAACCCTAGCTAAATGCTAAAATTAGCAGAAAGCTAATATAAACCTAGAAGTAACATAGTTAAAGGTAGCAATAGGCTAGTAGAACCCTAGCTAAAAGCTAAAATTAGCAGAATGCTAACATAAACCTATAAGTAACATAGTTGAAGGTAGCAAAAGGCTAGCAGAACCCTAGCTAAAAGCTAAAATAAGCAGAAGACTAACACAAACCTAGAAGTAACATAGTTAAAGGCAGAAAAAGGCTAGCAGAACTCTAGCTAAAAGCTAAAATTAGCAGAAGGCTAACATAAACCTAGAAGTAGGAGGTAGCAAAAGGCTAGTAGAACCCTAGCTAAAAGCTAAAAGTTGAAAAAAAGTAGCAAAAAGCTAAAAGTAGCACATAAAATAAATAAACAAATAATAAATAGACCTACATGTATAAAATAAATAGAACCAGTAAAGCAGATTTAAATAAAATAAAAAATTAAATACATTTGGGAGATCTCATTGTGTTTCTCCCCTGGACATTTTATAGTAAATTTAAATATTTTCTAAAGCATACAAAGCAATGCATAAATTGTTAGATTACAAAAAAACATACAGGTAAAAAAAATTAGAAAAAAGGAAAAAAGCTATTTATATTGCTGAGTCAGCAGTTACACTGTTATGTAAAACTGGGAAAATCCCCTTTAAATTTCTTACAAGATAAAATAAAGAAATCTGTTTAGATTAAAAATGAATAAACACCAAATTAAAAGTGTTTTTTTAATCTTAAAACTGGTTAATGTACTGAGTTCAGAAATGTGATTTTTCTGTCCATATCTCTGCTTGTCCTGGTGTTCATCGTAACAGTTATATAAAATCTTTGACCTGAGCAGAACTGGAGTGCAGAGAAATTTAACCTTCTTTTTTCTTTTGAGCTTCAGAATTACATCACGGAGGAAAAGCCGAATGAAGGACCAGCTGACGGTGATGATGAGGAGAGAAACAAGAAGCTTCGAGTTGGCTGAGCAGTGATGATGGGGACACAGGGACGTGGTCCAGATGCTGGAAGCTGGGACAGCTGGACTGGGGTGGTTCCACCTGTCTCAGACTCTCCCCGTCTCCCTCGTCTTGACTGGTGGAAGCCGCAGATGGAGTCCGGAGTCTCTGCTCTACACTTCTTCTTTTTCAGGCTGAGTGTGAAGGCTCGGTGCCAGGGGAACCAGAGACAGAGCCTGGCCCCTGCTCTCCGTCTCCACAGGGGTCAACTGCCAGAGCCGCCTCGTCCTGCCACAAACACGCTGCTGCCTCCGTGTGGGTCTGAGCTACAACTGCACGTCTTCTTTGAATCTCTGTTCAAAGGCATTTCTGTCCTCGAACAAAAAGCCTCTCAAGGTCTCAGCGATGGCAGCTCTGAAATCAAGACGGCAGGCAAGCAGCTCGTTTTTCTCTGAGAGGTGGAAGAGAGCGTGGGAGAGCTGCCAAAGATGTGTCCAACACACTGGAATAAAATCTGTTGTCTCCCGAGAGATTTGGCTGAACAGGGTGATCAGGAAGGAGTTGGGATCCAAACGTGGGGAAGGGTCAAAAGGTCAAGTCAAAACCACAAAGTACTGAAGTCCATCAGTGGACTGGTGACCTTCATGTCACCGATCAGGAGTTGAATCAGCACATGAACCTGGTTAGGGATCCACCTGGTCGAATTGTTCCACCAAACTTAAGTTATTTTCTGTGATTTCTCTTAAGATTAATAAAATCCTTGCTCCTCGAGTTTTCAGCAGAATCAGCCTCGATGTTTGTGACATTTTGTGAACAGCAGATCTGAATCATGACTCATGTCCTTGATTAAAAATCCACTCGACTGATCTGTTCCTCTTTACTTCAGATGCTGATCCCACAGGCGAAGTTGAAACACTTCAGCTGATTATTTGACTTTCAGGAGGGACGTCGTAGCTGCAGAAATTCTTGCCCAAAATAAAAGACGGGAAAATGTGGCGTGAATGCTGAGAGCTGCATGACTTTAATGATATTTGTTGAACAAAAGCTAAAATTAGCCAAAGTAAAACTAAAAGGGCAGTATAAACTTTTCAACTTTTATTTAGGCAGGTTAATCTGTTAATAAACTTGAAAGCTAAAACTAGAACAACAGAAGATGACATATAAAATTAACTAAACTGTGGCCAAAAGTTGAATTTAAACAGTTTTAATAGTTGTTTAGTAACAAGTATAATGTAAAATAATGTCAGATATTGAAAGTTCTATATATTCTGGAAAAATGTGCTGAAGCACTTGGCCATTGGACATTTTCTTCCTATTTTCTAGTGAGTAACAAATAAAAAAAATGCCAGGCAGAAATATGAGACTTAGGTTTAAAAGGGTTAACAGAACAATGGCTAAAACTAGCAAATCAGTGGCTAAAAAAAATTATCTAACGTAAAAATAGCGTAAATCTAAAAGTAGCAGTACAATAGCTAAAAGATAAAATGACTAAATGGTAGCTAAAAGCTCAAATTTCCTAAGCAGTAGCTAAAAGCTAATATTAGGAAAGCCATAAGCTAAAAGTTAAAACCAATGAAACAGAATCAGTAGGTGAGATGTAAAATAATCAAAACATTAACTGAAATCTAAAAACTGCTGAATGTTAGCTTGATGCTTAAACAAACAAAACAGTAGCTAAAAGCTAAAAGAAACAGTAGCTTAAATTTAATATTAGTAAAGCAATAGCTAAAAGCTAAAACCAGCACAGCAGTTAAAGCTAAACTAGTTAAACAGTACGTACAAGCTAAAATGGTAAATGGAACTTACTTATATAGAGCTTTCCAGCCCCCTATAAGGGGCCCCAAAGCGCTTCACAGTACCAGCCATCCACCCATTCATACACTGGTAGCGGTAGCCTGCCATGCAAGGCGCCATCCAGTCCTACCGGGAGCAACTCTGGGTTAAGTGTCTTGCCCAGGGACACAACAAGGTATGCTGTGACCAGGGATCGAACCCCGGACCTTCCGGTCCTGAGCCGGCTGCCCTGCCTCTACACTATCTCGGAACCTAAAATGAAGCAAATATGATTATTTTTTAAGTGTAATGCTTTTAAGGATTTAAATTTAACTAAATGTGTTTCTAAAATAATGTAAATAAAGTTACACCACTAAAAAATATAAAAGTAAAAACAATAGCAGTCAGAGCTGTAAAGTCCTTAACAAGCTGCAGGTTTTGATACTGAAATAATTGAAAATTTGCTGAAGTTGAGTTCAAAAACATGTGTAAACAACTGAACAGGAACAGCTGCCTCACTGTTGACATTTAAAATAAAAACCTTTTAGACTTGAGCCGAGCAGCTTCCTTCATTCTTTATAAGAGTGACAGAGGCTCCAAAATGACCCGGAGCTCAAAAAGAACGCTACATTTCCCCCCTCTCTGATGGTTTCTTGGATGTCGGTCTAAGCTCTCTCATTCCACTGACTTTCAGGTTTGTGTGAAACGTTAATGAGTTGATTTAATGGAAATTATCTGGAGATTTTTCCACCATATGAAAGATGAAATTTGTTTTTCTCTGGCTCCAGCGTGGAGATATGAAAACTGTGGGATGTGTGGGAGCTGTCAGATAACCGTTTGATACAATCCAGAGCAGAAAAAGTTTTGCAATTATCCCAGAACATGAAATAAATCTTTAAAAGTCTTGTTTTTTTGCCTAAATAATCAAGTTGTTATCATTCCTGACTGTCTAATTGTGGCCAGAGAAAAAGAAAAAAGATGATTAAAAAAAACTTAAACCATGTTTGTTTCTCTGTTTGGACTATCCCACTGAGAGGACTCTCTGCCATAAACTGAGTCGAACTGAGCACAAATGTAATCCTTCTTTATTATTAGAACTAAAGAAAAGGAGTGAGTTGCCAAGATTTTCTAAAGATTTGTTTGTGAATAAAATCTTATCCAAAAACTGAGGATTATTCATGAAGAGACTTTTGTTACAGTTGCAAAATCAGAAAATACATATTTCATTCTGTAATTGTTTACAGTATTTGTTTATTTATTCTCTAAAATTACAGTATGTTGACAAAAAAGCAGATTTTGACATTTTATTATGTAAAAATAATGAAACGAGAAGATTTCTGACAAAGAAGACTGAAGATGATACACCTGGCACAAGGGTTATCAGGAAAGTTATTTCCCAGAACATCCATTTTGGAAATAAAGCTTTCCAATTTCTTGGAAAATGTTGGAAAGAGAAAGGTTGTAATTATTTTCTGATGTAGATACAGATTTGTTTTATGAGAAATGAGAGATGAAAATAGTTGGGGAAGGGGAAAATAAAACCACTGAAAACCTGCATGAGAAATAATTTTAAAGGAATGTGTATTTGTCTTGTAACTCTTTTGTTTGTTGTCTTTTTGTTTTTATATTGATGACACACACACTTATTATTAACTATTAATGTTATTATTATTACTTTTTTTATTTTGTGCAGATGACAGTGTCGGAGAAAGTACTCAAACACTGTACTTAAGTAAAAGTACAAATAAACAGCCAAAAATATACTCTAGTAAAAGTAGAAGTACCATATTAATGTTCTTACTTATGTAAAAGTAAATAAGTACTTGCTTTTAAAAAAATTATTAAAGTAAAAGTACTTGCTGAATGTATTACCTAATGCAATGGTCTACAATATCAAGTGTGCGTACTGTATATTTTCTGTAATACATGAATAGTGTTGAGTCATTTTAATGAACAATGCTGCAGATAATACATGTTTTTATTGAGTTTACTCTGTGATACACATCACACTTGGACTTGTGATTCTGTTTGTCAGTATTTCAAGAATGACATCCAGAGTTAAATGTCATTAAGCAAAATAAGAATAATAAGGAATGATTATACTTTTGAAAGTTTTTATTTAACACAAACCAATGTGTCATTTTAGCTGCAGTAAAAATGTTTGAAAAAAAGTTGTCTGCCTTAAAAAAGGAGCTTTAGACCTAACAAAGGAATAGACACTGATCATTTCAACTGCAGTTTGTTACAAACTCTAGTTAAAATATTGTCTAAAGCTTGTAATGGGCCAATAGTGAACAATATTTTAACTTCCCGACACCATTTTCAAAACTTGGACCCGAGTGTCGAGACATTGAGGCTACGTTCACTCTACAGGCAAATCCGACCCATATCTGATTTTTTAATGACAGTCTGAACGTGACAAATCCGATTTTTTCAAATCCGGCCGTTTCAGTATGTGGTTTTAAATCGGATATATATATGATGTTTTCAAAGCGACTGCAGTGTGAACGCTCATGTGACTTACATCTGACTTTTGCATCACGTCATCTCACGTCTCACGTCAAAGTCCCACCACTCTTGGCTCCTACTCCGCATCCACACACCCCTCCGACGCAGCCACACACCCCTCTGAACAGAGGTAGCAGCCACTGCTCCAAAAATCGCAATCACTAAAAATTTTGCTCGCTTTCTTCTCAGTTTTCGGATGTTTAGCTTTCCCCGATTGGACAACAACTTCAAAATTACCGAACACACACTGAAAACTGTTGCGTCCATGTTTACTTCCGCAAACACAGGGTGCTGCGTCAGCAGTGTTGCCAGATCTAGCAACAAAATCATTGACCAGCCCCATGAAAACAAGCCCAAACAAGTGACTTGCAGCCTGCGTGTCACGTCACGTTCTGAGACACGTTTTCTTCTGCGCATGCGGGTCGCTTCTGCAATGTAGATTGTTCACACTGGAGTCTGATGCAGGTCTGATGCAGGTCGCATTTAAAGCTCCACTGACATCATCTTTTAACTTTCCATAAAATGGCACAACATATGTATATATATATTAAGATTGACCCCTGATCGTTTCTGCTAAAACAATGTTAAATTAATTAGAATTCCTCTCGAAAATAGTTTAAAATTAGCGCCGTTTTTTTAACACGATAAATAGGGATTTCGCCGTCGCAGGATGATGACGTCATAACAAGAATTTTCTCTACTGCGCAGCTTGAAAACAATGGAGGAGCTACAAACTCGATCCGTCCAATTTAGCCATTTAAAAGTTAATATTTTAGCGGATTGTCTGCAGAGAAGCCAAAGTTATTTCCAGTAAACAGCAGGTTATAATTTTTTTTCAGCTCCTGCTGGTTTTTGGAGACTTTTCACTTCAGGACGTGAGCAGCTCTGTGAGGACTTACAGCATAGTTTCCACAGCACTGAAATGGTAATATATTAGTTAATGTTTCTAATAATTATTCAACATTAATTTATAGTTTAAAAAATTAGTCCCTTTTAAAATATCTGTTAAATATATTATTCTTTTATTTTATTTTGTTTGTGTTTTCAGGTTTCCAGGTCTCCAGTCCATCACCTGAGGCTCTTCCTGAACCACTAGTACAACCCAGACTTTCACATCACAGCAGGTAAGATTGCATCAACGAAAAGAATAGTACTCAACAATATTCTTTGATGTAAATCTGTTGATTTTCTGTGGTTCTGATGAGGGAAGTGACAAAGTGGATGCAGCATTCAGCCCATAATGGACCCAGATGTCCCCTGCGTCCAGACCTACAACACCTGGACATCCATGAGCGTGGAGGAGCGAGGAGGTGGTGGAGTCTGAAGAAGTACAAGCAGCAGGATGAGGAGAAACTAGACCGATGTCCCCTGCGTCCAGACCTACAACACCTGGACAGGAGGGTGGACGAGGAGGTGTTGGAGTCATTTTTACAGAGCTGATGAAGTCAAACACCACTTGCATTTTTTAAACTCAATTTTTTTTGATAATCTGTTCATATTAATGTTTCCCCAGAGGTTTTCATTTATTTGATAATATGGGATGGTTTTATTTTAATAAAATGTTTTTTTCAACATTCACCAATTTTGTTTTTACTAAAGTATGAGCTGTGAGTTGTAGATGCACGAATGAAATTAAAACAGATACACAAATATTCTCACAAAGAATAACTCAACACTAACAGATAATATAGTGTACTACTGTAACTTTATTTACACATAACTACAGAAACACTTGGTTCATTGTTATCCTTTTTTTTTTTCAAACAATATGTTCATTTGAACAGTCAGAAAAAATATTAAATTCATTGATTCATTTTCATCTCAATGCTCTGGCCAGTTGTAGTATTTCTGCATATTTTAATGTCTTGATGCACAAACGTAGCTTTCTGCAGCAGTCCTGATGTTCTACAGATCCTGAAGATGTCTCCATCTGTTGTTGAACAATATCAAGGTTTGTTCTCCTCCACCTCGGTCCACTCTTCAGGTGAAGACATTTCTGTGAATCCTCGCTCCTCCACGCTCATGGATGTCCAGGTGTTGTAGGTCTGGACGCAGGGGACATCTGGGTCCATTATGGGCTGAATGCTGCATCCACTTTGTCACTTCCCTCATCAGAACCACAGAAAATCAACAGATTTACATCAAAGAATATTGTTGAGTACTATTCTTTTCGTTGATGCAATCTTACCTGCTGTGATGTGAAAGTCTGGGTTGTACTAGTGGTTCAACAGGAAGAGCCTCAGGTGATGGACTGGAGACCTGGAAACCTGAAAACACAAACAAAATAAAATAAAAGAATAATATATTTAACAGATATTTTAAAAGGGACTAATTTTTTAAACTATAAATTAATGTTGAATAATTATTAGAAACATTAACTAATATATTACCATTTCAGTGCTGTGGAAACTATGCTGTAAGTCCTCACAGAGCTGCTCACGTCCTGAAGTGAAAAGTCTCCAAAAACCAGCAGGAGCTGAAAAAAAATTATAACCTGCTGTTTACTGGAAATAACTTTGGCTTCTCTGCAGACAATCCGCTAAAATATTAACTTTTAAATGGCTAAATTGGACGGATCGAGTTTGTAGCTCCTCCATTGTTTTCAAGCTGCGCAGTAGAGAAAATTCTTGTTATGACGTCATCATCCTGCGACGGCGAAATCCCTATTTATCGTGTTAAAAAAACGGCGCTAATTTTAAACTATTTTCGAGAGGAATTCTAATTAATTTAACATTGTTTTAGCAGAAACGATCAGGGGTCAATCTTAATATATATATATGTTGTGCCATTTTATGGAAAGTTAAAAGATGATGTCAGTGGAGCTTTAAAATGTAGTGTGAACGTTCACACCAAAAGATCGGATTTAAAAAAATCGGAATTGAGCATTAAGACCTGCAGTGTGAACGTAGCCTTAGAGACATCTCTTGTCTCCTAACATCATGAACTGACACATTTTAACGTTGCAGCAAGAATTTCTTGTTCAAGTTCAGAAGAAGTTGGTTTTCAATGTTTTTTGAGTCCAATATGGCTCTTTTGGGAGAGAATCTGTTCTGCTGAACAGTCTTTCAATAATATTTCAATAGTCTTTTGATAATATTTCAATAGTCTTTCAATAATATTTCAATAGACTTTCAATAAGGGCATTGGTGTTGTGTATCTTCTGGCTGAATCTCTGTGGTGGAATCCATTTTGGGTGTGTTAGTGCTGCTGTGGGTGCTCCCAGCTCAATGACGTTTATATTAGAATATACATCATTGGTCCAGCTCTTCTTGAAGGCAGGTCTAATGTTACCTGTCCACTTTGAAGTGATTCAATTGACCAACTCCCCTCTCGACATCCGTTTCTTTCAAACTAATGACAAATCAAAAAACTGCAACATGAATGTAACTTGTAACTCACATTACATAAATGTAGTGTAGTAGTACAGATACTTCATGTAAAATGAAGTGGAGTAAAAGTACCCACATTTAATTTTTCTTAAGTAAAGTACAGCTAAATGAAAAATGTACTTAAGTACAGTAACAAAGTATTTGTACTTGGTTACATCCCACCACTGGCAGATGACTCCAGTGTATACTATAACAAAAATGAATCACTTCTCCTCAGTCTTTGTCACAAAGGAAATATTTCTGTCATGACCCCATACCTGGTGGAGTTGGAGGTTCTGTAACGTCCTTATTCTCCACCAGTGAACCATGTTGTCCTGTTGAAACGCTGCCATGAGGTCAGGGGTCAAGAACAGAGAGATAAGAGAGAGATAACAGGGTTTGCAGTGTAACCTGAGTCAGAGTTTGCGGTTGAAATGCTGTAGGTTTAGTGTCACACTGTTGTTTTTTTATAAATATATGCTGAAATTTAAAGAGCAATTAAAGAAGTTTTACTTTAAAAAAGAATCAAGGTTCCCATTGTCTTGAGGCTTGTTGTGAAATTAATCAACAGTCTTGGTATTTTAAAAAAATTCTTACTGTAAGTTATTGCTTTAAGTCACTTTGTTGTATTTCAATATGAAAATTATTTGGCAGCACTTCATTTAAAAATGAACAGAGTATCCCTCAACGTTACAAAGGGATGATCCCACTTATCCTTCAAAACTCATGAAACACTGGTTCAGTTTATTTTCAGGCTCTGAGTTCAAATTTGTTTGTGGTGGGGTTGGTTGTTAGGTGTAGTTGGTGGTTGGGTGTATTTGATGGATGAAAGCAATTGATGGTTGGGTGTACCAGTAGTTGATGGTTGGGTGTAGTTGGTGGTTGGATGCAGTTTATGGTTGGATGTACTGGTAGTTGATGGTTGGGTATAGTTGGTGATTAGATGCAGTTGGTGGTTGGATGCAGTTGATGACTGGGTGCAGTTGGTGGAAGAATGTAGTTGGTTGGACATAAATGGTGGTTGGATGCAGTTGATTTAATGGTAGTTGGTTGAAGATGGTGATTGGATGTAGACTGTGGTTGGATGCAGATGATGGTTGGGTGTAGCTGATGGTTGAATGAAGTTGATGGTCAAATGCAGTTGGTGGTTGTGTGATTGTGGTTGGATATAGATGTTGGTTGGATGCAGTTGATGGCTGGGTGTAGTTGGTGGAAGAATGTTGTTGGTTGGATGTAAATGGTGGTTGGCTACAGTTGGTTAAATTAAATGGTAGTTGGGTGAAGATGGGGATTGGATGTAGATTGTGGTTGGATGTAGATGATGGTTGGGTGTAGCTGATGGTTGAATTAAGTTGGTGGTTCAATGCAAGTGGTGGTTGGATGCAGATGGTTGGATATAGATGTTGGTTGGATATATGTTATGAACCCTGAGTGTTTTTATGCTTCATTGTGTTTATGTTGGCTGCAGCCTGCAGTAACTCCTGCAGTCTGCTGGAGAAGCACTTTTTTTTAACTCAGCTTGTCTTAATCAGGCTTGATTAGGCAGTGCTGCTGCATCACCTGCTGCTCCTGCCTATAAAAGCTTTAGGCTGAGGTCTGAAGAGCACGGAGGTTTGGTGAAGGGAAGCAGAGCTTCTGGTGGAGGAAGAGGAGTCTGTAAAACAGATTGTTGGGACCAGGGGTGTTCTCGTCCAACCTGGCCGTGTGGTCAGAGTCAGAGAATCTTTATTGTCATTTGCACCGCATGTGGTACATGTGATTGATTGATTGATTGATGTTTATTCATTCATTTTAAAAGAACAATACAAGACAGTTTCATCAGATACAAGAATACAAGTAGGATAAAATGAAGGGAGCAGAAAGAAGATGAAATCTTATTATATCTGCCCCTTATTTCACAGTTTGTTCAACCAATGATAACCTTCAAGCAACATCACAGAATGAATAATTCTACTTATTTTTCTAACTGTAATACACAAACTACATCACAAAATGAATAATTCTACTTAATTTTCCTAACTGTAATACACAAACTACATCACAAAATGAATAATTCTACTTAATTTTTCTAACTAATACATAAACTAGATCACAAAATGAATAATTCTACTTAATTTTTCTAACTGTAATACACAAACTACATCACCCATAATTCTACTTACTTTTTCTAACTGTGATACACAAACTACATCACAAAATGAATAATTCTACTTAATTTTTCTAACTAATACACAATTTTTCTAACTAATACACAAAATACATCACACTTATTTTTTATTTTTTTTTCTACTTAATTTTCCTATTTTTTTATTATTTTTTTCTACTTAATTTTCCTAACTGTAATACACAAACTAGATCATAAAATGAATAATTCTACTTAATTTTTCTAACTGTAATACACAAATTAAAAGATGGCACAACATCAAGATGTTCACAAAATGAATAATTCTACTTAATTTTCCTAAATGTAATACACAAAATACATCACAAAAATGAATAATTCTACTTAATTTTTCTAACTGTAATACACAAACGCACTAAGCTACACCATAAGTACAACATAGGTGTAATACACAAATACGCAAGGTTACATCATATATAGTTTTTGAGCAAGTCTTTTTTTTACCTTTTTCTTAAATGTATACATTGATTTTTCATTTTTAACATCACTCTCCAGAGCATTCCACAATCGAACTCCCTGAATTGAGGTAGACCGTCCCTTTAAGCTGGTTCTGAATTGTGGTTTGATGAATATCTCTGTCCCTTTGAGATTGTAATAACTTTGTCTTTTTATAAAATTTCTTTGGATATTTAAAGGTAATGTGTTATTATGAGCCCTATACATAACTGATAAAATACTATATTCTACCAATTCCTGGAATTTCAATAAGTTTAGCTGATGAAACGAGATTATGTACACAGGGTCCCAGTTACATCCAACAACAAAATGTAAGAGAAAAACAGTAATAACATCTAGGATATAACTAAGAAAAACATCAACTAGAAATACACTAAGCCCTAATGTAATAGAAAAACATCATTACAAACAGCAGCACGAACACGAGTCTGTATGAGCAGATGGTCACAGATACAGCAACAAGAAAACAGATCAGCATCAGCATGATGTGATATTTTGCAGGGATTATTCTTATTATTTATTTATTCACGAGTCTAACAGCCTCAGGGTAGAAGCTGTTCCTTAGTCTAGTGGTTCTACATTTGATGCTCCTTAACCGCCGTCCTGAGGGGAGTGGGGCAAAGAGTGTGTGCTGGTAGCCTGGTTAAAACCAGACCCTGTCCTTCACTTCGCTTCGGACA
Source organism: Garcialebias charrua (assembly GCA_038048925.1). Lineage (NCBI taxonomy): Eukaryota > Metazoa > Chordata > Actinopteri > Cyprinodontiformes > Rivulidae > Garcialebias > Garcialebias charrua. The sequence continues at coordinate 20,687 of JBBPBX010038425.1, forward strand.
AGGGTCTGGGATCTCTTAATAGAAAACCGATTCTTGCTGGAGGCGTGGCCTCTGCTGAGGAACAAGACCATTGGATCTTAGAACATTTTTGAACAGGAAAAGCATTCTGCTCCCTCCCCCTCAGAGCCATATATGGTCTGCTTCCTCTGCTCTCGTGAACTTGAGATCTGCTCCACTCCCTGCTGCATGTCGTCTCGCTACCACTGGATATTCTGTGTTTATGGAAATAAAACGTCTTAAAAAATAAAAATAAAACCATGTAGCTCTGGTCCAGCTCACCATAAGGCCAGAAAATATGCAGGGACTCGGGCAGCAACGTAAAACCCAAGTTTAATTCTCTCGTGACAACCTGAGGCTCTTCCTCGTTCATTTCACTCAACGGAGGGAGAGGAGGAGGGAGGAGGGAGCGATTACTTGACTTTTTACAAAAAAAACTCCAGAAAACTCCAGATAAGGGATTAAGAAGGGGAAATTAATACATTTGTGTCAGATATAAAACAGTCCTGCATCGCTTTGAATAAGAACATGCGGGTGCTCGCTGGCTGCGCGCTGGGACAGGACAGGTGGGGGCGTGGGTTAGGGGCCAAAAGCTCCGCTCCTTCTGTTCTCTGATTGGTCCGGTCAAAAATCTACCGGAGAAATCCTTGTGGATGGGAGAAGTCCCAGACTGAGCAGTGAAGGGAAATGAGAATTGAGCGGAGCTGCGTAGGAGGGCGAGGGCCAGGCTAGTGTGCTGGGTGAGTGGGGTCTTTCATGATGCAGGTGGCTCTTTTCCTGCGTCTGGAGGTGTAAATGTCTGTGATGGTGGGGAGACTGACTCCAACATCTTCTGTGCAGCCTTCACCACTCTCTGTAAAGCTTTTCTTTCTGCAGCTGTGCAGCCTCCATGCCACACGTTGATGCTGGAGCACAGGATGCTCTCCACTGCACACCTGTAGAAGGAGGTGAGGACTGGGCTGCTCAGACCAGCTCGTCTCAGCCGTCTGAGGAAGTAGAGTCTCTGATGACCTTTCTTGATCAGGCTGGTGGTGTTGTTGCTCCAGCTGAGGTTATCATTCATGTGTACACCCAAGTACTTGTAGCTGGAGACCACTTCCACCGCAGATCCACTTATGTTCAGTGGGGTGTGGGTTTGTTTGTTCCTTCTGAAGTCCACAATCATCTCCTTTGTCTTCTTCACATTCATGTGAAGGTTATTCTCTTTGCACCAGCTCTCCAGGTGTTCCACCTCCTGCCTGTAGCTGGACTCATCATTGTTTGTGATGCATCCCACCACCGCTGTATCATCTGCAAACTTTACAATATGACAGCCTGGATGGGTGGCTGCACAATCATATGTGAGCAGAGTGAACAGAAGAGGGCTCAGCACACATCCTTGAGGAGAGCCAGTGCTGAGGGTTATGGTGGAGGAGGAGAAGTTGTGGATCTTCACGGACTGAGGTCTGTTTGTTAAGAAGTCTAGTACCCAGTTACAAACGGAGGGGCTTAGTCCAAGTGTGAATAGTTTGTCCATCAGGGTTTGGGGGATCATGGTGTTGAAGGCAGATGTGAAGTCCACAAAGAGCATACGGACATAGGAGTCCTTCTGATCCAGGTGGGTGAGAGCATTGTGGACCATAGAGGAGATGGCGTCCTCTGTTGATCGGTTCTCGCAGTATGCATACTGATGAGGGTCCTCGTTGATGTTGACGGTTATCTTGATGTGGGTCATGACCAGTTTTTCAAAGCATTTTGCGACTATCGGGGTGAGGGCCACCGGCCGATAGTCCTTCAGACCAGTCACTGTGGAGTTTTTTGGGACTGGGATGATGGTGGCAGTCTTCAGGCAGGTGGGAACTGTTTCCAGGGCAAGTGAGGTGTTAAAGATGTCAGCCAGTACCTCACAGAGCTGATCCGCACATTCCTTCAGAACTTTCTTGGGGATGTTGTCTGGGCCGGTTGCTTTGTGAAGGTTGATCCTTCTGAGACTACCTCTCACTTCTGCTGCGGTCACGCTGAGATGCTCTTCATCTGGTGATGAGGTGAGTCTGGTGCTGGGTGGTCTGTTTGGGTCTTCAAAGCGTGCATAAAACTTGTTGAGGGCATCAGGCAGAGATGGGTCTTTGGGGCATTGTACACTCCTCCCTTTATAATCAGTTATGCATTTGATGCCCTTCCACATGCTCCGTGGGTCTTGTGAGGTGAACTGACCCTCAATCCTCTGTGCATAATTGGCTTTGGCCCTCTTAATGCCAGCAACCAGCTCTTTCCTAGTCCTTCTCAGCTCTTCTGAGTCCCCAGACTTGAAGGCAGCGTTCCTGGCTGCCAGCAGGGTGTGAACTTCTGCATTCAACGAGGGTTTTGTGTTGGGGTAATGTTGGGGTGAGTACTCCAAAAGGGAGTTGTGTTTGAGCTAAGGCTCTGGAGTTCTGGTGCTGTCTCATAGCACATGTGTAGAGCAAGGATTGCTCGTGTGGGAGCTCTAGTGCAAACTAGAGTTTTGTGTGTTGGAGCAGGTGCAGGTGCTCGTGATGAAGTGGAAGTCTGATGAATGAAGTAGAGGTTTGCTGGAAGCAAGCTGAGTTGGAATGACTTGAGAGCCAGAAGGTAACCAAGTTTTATAGCAGCCGCTGTGCTGTGTTATTGTGTGTGTGTCCAGGTGTATATTTTCCACCCACCCTAGCCACAGTGTTTGAGCTCCTGTGAGGGAGTTGAAGTGAGCAGGTATGCTTGTGAGGACTCTGGTTTAACCTAGAGTGTGTTTAAGCTAAAGTGTGTGTGCACTGTGCACTGTTGGTGCTCATGTGACCTCTAGTCTAACTGAGAGGTGAGGACTCCGGTTTAACCTAGAGTGTTTGCGTATTGGAGCACTGTTAGTGCTTATGTGACCTCTAGTTCATCTGAGAGGTGAGGACTTGAGCCCTGAGGCTCAAGTGTGTTTAGTTTGGAACTTGTAGAGCTATGGGGTTTGTGTCTGTCTGTAGGACAACAGTTGTGTTTTTTCCTCCTTATTATTTTTATAACTTTATATGATCAGGTGGGCCTGGTAGTCCAGTTTTCACTTTTGTTTATATTTAGAACTGGTGTTTTGTACAGGTAGACCGCGGTTTGGACACGCTTTGACAGCCATGTACAGGGTTAATAATAATAATAATAATGAATTCCATTTATAATGCACTTTTCATTAATAAAAATCTCAAAGTGCTAGGGCTCAAAGTACTAGTGCTAGTGCCAGGGTTGGCCTGGTCTGACTGCATTATCTTAAGTTTTGCCAGTCCACCTGATCCAACTTTTAGTTGTTACTTTGCTTCTTTTTTTGTTTGTGACGTGGGGTGCCAGAAGAAGGATGGTGGGCTCCATACCAAGAAAGCTGCCTGAGAGGACCTCACCAGCGACCGAAGGCCTTATTTAGTTCAATAAAGTTTTGTTCAAACCCTTTTTCTTGTGTCCTACATCCACTAAATAATGTTTCTGATCCTCGGGTCGTAACATATTTATTGGGGGCTCGTCCGGGATTATTAAAGGAGAGCTAGTTTTGTTGAATTTGCCCTCATTTTTGTAACATATTTATTGGGGGCTCGTCACGTGATGACTGTAATGAGCTAGTTTAGTTTGCTGAGATACAGTGGTTGTGCTATGCTGGTGAAGATTCTCAATCGTCCAGGACATGATAAAATCAAAAAGGCGTTCAATACAAGATCAACTGGACTTTATTTGTTGCAAAAGACGTTTCGACCCCTATCCAGGAGGCTTTTTCAATTCACTGAAACCAAAAAGTGAGCGTGTGGAGTTATAACAGTCTAAAGAAATCACGCACCATCATATGTAAATTGCAAGCTGAGGTAACACATACATGTAAATTGACAGATCACACCTTAACAGTAGGGGGTTCCCTTGAAGTCTCTGGCAGAAAACACACAACTGTATGTAGATTGACAAAAAACACCTCACAAACCAACAACAGAGGTTTCTCAAACAACTTTGTTAGTCTAATTCACAGACCAGACACCTCTGCTCCCATCCGGTGTAAAACGTTTGGGAATCAGCCCCAAAACTGAGTTATAAGTCTTGGAAAGTTGAAATCTCAGACCTCCTCCTCTGTTAAGAGAAGGTTTTTCTCTCTTAACATAAACAGCTTCCTTCACACCCCTCTCAAACCATCTGTGCTCTCTGTCCAAAATTTGCACATTTTGGTCATCAAAAGAGTGACCCTTGTCCGTGAGGTGGAGGTGAACAGCTGAGTTTTGTCCAGAGGAGGTTGCTCTCCTGTGTTGGGACATTCTTTTGTGGATGGGTTGCTTAGTTTCTCCAATGTAGCGGTCTGGGCAGTCCTCGCTGCACTGGACTGCGTACACCACGCCACTCTGTTTGTGTGAGGGGGTTCTGTTCTTAGGGTGGACCAGCCAGTGGTTGTGCTGTTTCTGTATAGTGTACAGCTGATGCTGTTCATATTTATTGAGGGCTCCATACGATTAACTCACTGTAGCTGAGGTAGGTTTTGGTTAGGACTACAGTTTTAGTAGGTTTGCTCCTTGCTGCATTTTGTGTGTTTTGAGCAGCTGTATGCTGTAGTATATGCACCACCACAGAGGTGCTTGTTTTGTGCAGTCATTTTGATTGTAAGGACTGTTGCTGTGCTAATATTTGTTCCTCTGTATTTGATATTTATTGGGGACTCATCTCAAGTTTTTGTCTCCTGTTTTTTAGCAGTTTAAAGTAGATGTTGGGGCCAAGATGGTGTAGAGGCAGGGCTGCCGACTTGGGACCCGAAGGACACAGGTTCAAACCCCGGCCCGGCCACTACACACCTTGGGGTGTCTATGAGTGCACACCTATTTCCCCAGCTCCCCGGGTGCTTTCTATGGCTGCTCACTGCACCACCTGGTGGTGGTTGGGTTAAATGCAGAGACGAATTTCGTCTTGTATGGGAAACATACACAGATGACAAAAATGTGACATTTATTTATTTATTTTATTTAGATAGAAGCTTCTCTTTGGAGCTACTGATGGTGTTGAGTGCTGTCAGCTGTGCGTGCTGCTACTGCTTGTGGTACGTTGAGGCGCAGTAGGGCGTTTGTGTTTTGGATTACTGTGGTCTGAGTGGGTGTGGTCGTGAGATGGAGTGAGTCGCACTTGCCAGTGCTCCGGGTAAAATTTATTTTTTAGTACCACCAAGCCCTCTATATGTAATATTTTTTCCTATCATCACGCACACAACTTCCATCAAGTATCTCTTTTGAAGATTTTGGATTAAAAAATGTCTCAAAAATCGACAAGATCTAAGAAGGACGCCGAGAAAGATGACGCTGGCCTAATAACCCTCGAGGCAATTACCTCGCTGCTGGAGGAACACCGCGCGCGCTGTCAGCTGAGTTCAAACAAACTTTTCACCAGCTGGATCTCAAACTGGACCAGACTCGGCTCGCGGTGGAGGAACACGGCCAGCGTGTGTCATCACTGGAACTTGTCACTAACGACCTGAGCCAGCGCATGTCGGAGGTGGAAAACACCTGCTCAACTCTGCAGGAGGAAAACGCCAGACTAAGATCTAAACTGGCGGATTTAGAAAATCGAAGCAGACGGCAGAATATTCGTGTGCTGGGTTTACCGGAATCTATTGAAAGCGGACGTCCCACAGACTTCTTTTCCAACCTGCTGTGCGACATCTTCGGGCGTGACACGCTTCCTTCTCCACCCGAACTGGACCGGGCTCATCGAACCCTCGCTCCGAAACCCGCCTCGGACCAGCGGCCGCGCCCGGTTATCCTGCGAGTGCACCGGGCCCAGGTGAAGGAGCTGCTGATCCGAGAAGCTCGACGCAGAGGCAGGCTTGAATACCAGGGGAAACCGGTGCGGATCGTGGAAGACTACAGCCCAGAAGTCCTCAACCAGCGAGTGGAATATAAGGACGTGATGTCTGCGCTGTATTCTCTGGGTCTAAAACCTGCTCTGCTTTTTCCTGCTCGACTTCGCGTGACTTTACCTGATGGACACAGAAAGTGGCTGGGCTCGGTCGAAGAGGCGCAGAAGTTCAGTGACACCTTTCAAGCTTCATAGCGCAAGTAATATTTAAACTTTTCTTCTAACTGATGAACAATGTACGGAAGCATATTGCTGACACCAATGCGCTGTTCCAGCACTGGCTTTGTTTCTGTTTACACTAAACTTTTCTTTACATGAGGTGAGGAACAGATGAGCAGGACTCTGTCTATACTCTGATTATCTGAGACTTTTTTTAGTTGCAACTTTTTTTGAACTATTAACATTTTTGAAATGAAACATTTTTCCTTTTCTGGTTTACCTGTTGACTATTTTGAGCTGAATCTTGGGTTAGTCCTGGATTGATTGATAATTAATTTGAGATTGGGATTAATTTAACTTTACGTTTGTATATGTGTGCGTGATTACCGGTACACATTTATGTGTATACATTTTTTTGGCCTTGCATACTTTAAACTAGTTTGTGAGGTGCTTATAAAAAAAAAAAAAAATTTTATTTTTTTTTTTTAGGCATTAGGTATTTAGGCACATAAATAATTGAAGTAGGCCTATCCAGGTATAAAAATGGGTGAAATATATAATGTTTTTAATATATTATTTTGAACTATTAACACTTTTCCTCTTCTTGTTTACCTGTTGACTATCTTGAATTGAATCTTGAATTGGTCTTGGACTGATTGAAGATTTAATTTAGGATTAGGATTAATTTAACCTTGTTTATATGTGTATGCGTGATCACACATCTATGTGTACATTTTTGGCCTTGCATGAGGTGCTTATACATTTTTTTTCCTCTGATGATACTGGAGCACTAGTTTAAAAGTTAGACAGGAGACTTATTTTTAATTTCTATGGAGCTTGCTGCTTCTGTCTGTTGCAGCTGTCCAGGGTGGGAAAGGGAGGGGGTGGGGGGTCCATCACTGCCATTAATTTATATTTTCTTTCACTTTGCCAAGAACTGCACAGCCATCAACACATTAGACTGTATTACCTACCTTTCTTATACAAATTATTAGTAATATGAGTGGTCAGTTGGTGTTGTCAAGCTGGAACGTCAAAGGTTTGAACCACCCCGTCAAGAGAAGGAAGGTGCTCTCATTTAAAACAGTTAAAAACAGGCATTGCTTTCCTGCAGGAGACTCACATTAGAAGTGACGATAGCAAACGATTACTGCAAACATGGCACGGGCAGAGTTTCCATTCCTCATTTCGAGCAAAGGCTCGGGGCGTCTCGATCCTCATCAGTCAAGACATTTCATTTGAACCTTTTCAAGTTAACTCAGATAAATATGGTCGTTTTGTGATTGTTTCCGGTAAATTGTACAACACACCAGTAGTGCTAGTTAACGTTTATGCCCCAAATACGGATGATGTTGGTTTCTTTGAGAAATTATTCTCACTGCTCCCGGACCTAAACACATACTCATTGATACTCAGTGGTGACTTGAATTGCTGGTTGGACCCAGTTTTGGACAGATCCTCTACAAACCCTGCCACAGCCAGCAGGTCGTCCCACACTATTCGTGCCTTTCTATCTAAGTATGGCCTGTGCGATGTATGGCGTTTTTTACACCCAGCTGAGAGAGAATATTCTTTTTTTTCTCATGTTCATCACTCGTACTCGAGGATCGATTACTTTTTCATGGACAACAAACTTCTTCCCTCTGTCCGTGGCTGTGACTACCACAGTATTGTCATCTCAGACCATGCACCTGTCACTCTGTCTTTGTCCCTCCCTGACATTCCTATAAGGAGTAGACAGTGGAGATTCAATTCAACGTTACTGTCAAACAATGATTTTGTTACATTTATAGAAAAAGAAATAACCTTCTTTCTATCCATAAACAGAACTCCTGGGATCCCACTGTCAACAGTTTGGGATACCCTTAAGGCCTATCTTAGGGGACAAATCATTTCATATACCGCTCGGCTGAGGCAAAAATCTCAAAAAGAAAGAACTGATTTAGCCCAGCAGATAAAAGAAATTGATCAACAATACGCTCAAAACAAATGCCCTAATCTGTACAAAAAAAAGTAGAACTCAAAACTAAGTTTGATTTATTGTCTACATACTCAATAGAACAATCACTTTTGAAAAGTAAATCATCATTTTACATACATGGAGAAAAGTCAGGAAAACTACTGGCAAATCAGTTGAAGGGTGCCATGGCTAAACAAATCATCCCTAAGATCCAATTAGAGAACGGCACCACAACTCTAGATCATTTACAAATTAACAGAGCATTTAAGGACTTTTATTCCCATTTATATACTTCAGAATCCCAAACCAACAAGAATTTATCTTCTCAGTTCTTCGAAAAGACCAATATGCCAAAACTCACACCCAACCTGAAAGATGCACTGGAGATCCCAATATCCCTGACAGAAATTGTGTCAGCTGTATCGGTAATGCAGTCGGGCAAATGTCCGGGTCCTGACGGCTTCCCCGCTGAATTTTTTAAGAAATTTTCTTCATTACTTTCCCCACTCCTACACTCGGTTCTCTTAGAGTCATTTGACCAAGGATCCCTTCCGAAATCTTTTTTAGAGGCCTGCATTACCCTCATTGCAAAGAAAGGAAAAGACCCAACTCACTGTTCCTCTTATCGACCAATCTCCCTTTTAAATACAGACGCCAAAATTTTAGCCAAAGTTCTTGCTCAAAGGTTGGAAAAGATCCTTCCTTTCATCATATCAAAAGACCAGACTGGATTCATTAAAGGCAGGCACTCCTTTTTTAATGTCAGACGCCTTTTGGACATTATTTACTCTCCTTCGGATACTGTTCCTGAGTGTGTGATTTCCCTTGATGCGGAGAAAGCATTTGATCGGGTTGAATGGGACTACTTGTTTAATGTTCTTGACAAATTTGGTTTTGGCCCCAATTTCATTACATGGGTGCAACTAATTTATTCACATCCCACCGCAACCATTCGTACCAACTCTCAGATATCCAAACCCTTCAGTCTACATCGAGGAACTCGCCAGGGATGCCCACTGAGCCCTCTACTTTTTGACCTGGCAATTGAACCTCTTGCCACTGCTTTGCGGTCCTGTGACACAATTTCAGGAATCTGGAGAGGCGATATGGAGCACAAGGTCTCCCTTTATGCTGATGACCTTTTACTTTTCATTTCTCATCCGACTGACACGCTGCCCTCCGTTTTATCATTACTTGAGGAATTTGGAATAAATTCTGGTTACAAATTAAACCTGAGTAAAAGTGTAATTTTCCCTGTCAATACCCTGGCGCAGACTCTTGACTATGGTAAATGGCCTCTTAAAATTGAGAAGACAAAATTCTCTTACCTGGGTGTTACAGTTACGAGGAGGTATAAAGATTTATATCAAGAAAACTTTGTCTCTCTGTTGAATCAGACAAAGCAGGCATTATCCCGATGGTCACCGCTTTCCATTTCCCTCATAGGCCGTATTAACTCAGTCAAGATGGTCACTTTACCTAAGTTTTTATATCTTTTTCAAAATATTCCTGTTTTTATCCCTGGTTCATTTTTTGTTCAGTTAGATTCCATCATTTCATCATATCTGTGGCAAGGAAAGCGTCCACGCTTAAATAAGACACTTCTCCAAAAAACTAAGGCCGCAGGCGGTCTTGCCCTTCCAAATTTCCGCCTTTATTATTGGGCAGCAAACTTGCACTGTCTAGCATTCTGGTCATTCTATTACAACAGGCCTGACAGCCCTGACTGGGTAGAGATGGAGTCACAGTGTTCTGGG
>JBBPBX010038426.1:0-14038 GCA_038048925.1 Garcialebias charrua
TAAAGGCTCTGGGTGGTAAGAAAGAGTTTCCAAATGACTGGGCTACTACAGCAACAGTAATTAGAGAGACAGATAGGAAGGTACTTGTGTGTCATCTGGACAGAGAATGGATGATAAGGAAACCTGGTGGTGGAATAGTGAAGTGCAGGACAACATTCAAAAAAAGAGATTAGCCAAGAAGAAATATGACAGTGAGAGGACTGAAGAGAGCAGACATGAAGATAAGATGGGACGTAGAGCGAAAACAGAAATAGCTAAGCCAAAGCAGAGGGTGTATGATGAGTTGTATAGGAGGCTGGACACTGAATAGGGCAAGAAGGACGTGCACCAATTGGCAAGACAGAGGGATCAGGCTGGAAAGGATGGGCAGCAGGTTAGGCTTGTTAAATATGGGAATGGGAATGTTCTAACAAGTGAGGATAGTGTGACAGGAAAATGGAAGGTGTACTTTCAAAGTCAAAAAAGTCAAAGTCAACTTTATTGTCAGAACTGCAATATGTACAGGACATACACAGGATTGAAATTGCATTTCTCTCTCAGTCCCTTGGTGCAACAGTAACCATTTAAACACTAAACACTAAACAATTAATAAACAAGCATAACATGAAAATAATAAAAGTTTAGTACTGTCCTGAGTATTTTTTTCCATAGTAGTTTTTCATAGTAGCATAAAAGTATAAAAAGTTTCACCAACACCAAAAACACCAACATTTAATAAACATAATCATAAAATGAAATAGAGTGTAATACTGTCTTGAGTTTTTTCATAGTAGTTTTCATAGTAGTATAAAAGTATAAAAAGTTTCACCAACACCAAAAACACCAACATTTAATAAACATAATCATAAAATGAAATAGAGTGTAATACTGTCCCGAAGTATAAAGTATAAAAAGTATATCTATAAAATAAATGAAGGTTCTGGCATTTGACATTTGTAAAGAGTGACAAAGCAGCATATGAGGTTAATGTACACAGTATATGTATGAGGTATTTGATATTGGTATAGAGACAAAGTGGCATTATGCAATAAGGCTAGTAAAAAGAATATATACTGTATATCAGCAGTAGTGTAGATATAAAAAGTCTAGATGTAAACAGTAGTAATAAATGTAAACAGTAGTAATAAATGTAAACAGTAAATGTAAACAGTAGTATGACTATAGGCAGTAATGTAATACAAACATTAGTGCAAATATGAGAAGTAGTGCAAACTGAATGAGCACATGACCGTGAGTTGAGTGAATGACCCGTATTGATGACACAGAGTCCAGTGTTAAAAAACTTTGTGTTATGTGGTAATGTGTGAACGTTTTTTGTGATTAAGGCAGTACAAGTGGGAGGGAGGGCAGAGCTGGCAGAGTGTTAAGCATCCTGACTGCCTGATAAATAGAACTGTCTCTCAGTCTGCTGGTTCGAGCTTGTAGACTCCTCAGTCTCCTCCCCGATGGCAACAGGCTGAAGCAGCTTTGAGGAGCTAATGAATGAAGAGAATGAAAGAGAAAGAAGAGTGGATGTCATAGAAACTGTGGACCAGGAAGTGGGCAATAATAATAATAATAATAATAATAATGAATTCAATTTATAACGCACTTATAAAGTGCAACAGAATTAAATGTCAATAAAACAAGTAATAAAACAAGTAAAATCAATAACAGTATAAACTAAGATCAAAAGTAGAATCATGAGGAGGCAGAGTATGCTCGGTTGAAAAGAAAGGTCTTCAAGCCGCTCTTAAAGTCAACCACAGACTGTGGGGCTCTCAGACAGTCAGGAAGAGAGTTCCACAGGCGGGGCAGCCACACTGAAAGCCCGGTCTCCCATGGTCCTTAATTTGGTTCTCGGAATGTGAAGGAGATTACTGTTCTGTGACCGCAGCGAACGGGTGGATGAGTATGGAATAAGAATATCCTTCAGATAATCTGGTGAAGCTCCATGTAAGCATTGATGTGTAATGAGAGCAGTTTTGTACTGAATTCTGTAGGCGACAGGAAGCCAATGAAGGTTATGAAGAATGGGCGTAATATGTTCAAATTTACGAACTCGCAACAAGATCCTTGCTGCACTGTTTTGAATATATTGAAGTTTCTGAAGGTTTTTGCCAGGGATTCCAATAAACAGGGAGTTGCAGTAGTCGAGCCTGGAGGAGACAAAAGCATGGACGAGCTTCTCAGCATCGGAAAAAGTTAGGGATGGGCGAAGTCTGGAGATGTTTCGAAGATGGAAGAAGCAAGTTTTAAACAGATGCTTAATGTGATTTTCAAATGTAAGATTGGAGTCCATTTTTATTCCAAGATTAGTAACAGAGGTGGAGAGGGGGATGACTTGTCCAGAAAAGGAAAGTCTTGTTATAGGAGATGTTTGTACCTGGTGAGGGGTGCCAATCAGTATGGCCTCAGTCTTGGAGCAGTTTAATTGAAGAAAGTTCTGATTCATCCATGCCCTAATTGCCTCCAGGCAGGCAGAGAGGGCAGTGAGTGAAGATGGAGATGACAAGGTGGAAGATGAGGATGCTCCAGTCCTGATGTAAAGCTGTGTATCGTCGGCATAACAGTGAAAAGAAATGTTGAACTGATTAATAATTTGACCTAAAGGCAGCATGTAAAGGGAAAACAGCAGGGGCCCCAGAACCGACCCCTGAGGGACACCACAGGAGACACAAACTGTCTGGGACGTGGCGTTGCCAAGACTAACACATTCCAGCCTATTGGAGAGGAAAGATTTGAACCAGTCCAGGACGGTGTCGCAGAGACCGACCTCCACATGAAGACGGTGGAGGAGGATACTATGGTCCACAGTGTCGAAGGCTGCAGTGAGGTCAAGGAGGACAAGGATGGAGGGAGAACCAGTGTCAGCAGCCAAGAGGACATCATTGGTAACTCTCAGCAATGCAGTCTCTGTACTGTGAGCTGCCCTGAATCCAGACTGGAACTTCTCATACAGGGAGTGTTGTTGTAGGTGGTCCTGTAGCTAAGCAGCAACAGCTTTTTCCAGCATTTTAGACAGAAAAGGGAGGTGTGAAATTGGGCGGTAATTAGAAAAAATGTCAGGATCCAAATTTGGGAAAGATTAGTGAGAGTGAAGTTCAGAAAGCTCTGAAAAGAATAAAGAAGGGGAAGGCAGAAGGACTTGATGACATACCAGTGGATGTTTGGAAATGTATTGGAGAGATGGCAGTGAGGTATTCTTTTTATTTGTTTATCAGGAGATCATACAACGGTTGACATTACATGTACATGCATTTTACAAAACTTAAATGACTTCTCTAATTTTTTCTTCTTTTCTCCCCCCTTCCCCCTCCCCCCTCCCATAACAAACACAACTCACCCTACTGACATAACCAAAAACAAGACAGAATGAGTTGAGGAAAAAAGCGGGGGTGGGGGGAGGGGGGAGATATGACAGCATTGAGAAGCTAAAAAGAAAACAGTGTTTTACCCATTTATTTATCCTTTAAAATTAAGTCACATGGTGATGTGATGAGCCAGTCACATCAGTCTATGCATTATGAAGGCAGAGATTTTACGTATGACACAAAGGGTACCCACTTTTAAGTACATTTTTCTGAATTACATTTCAGTGTTAATTTTTTTTCTCCATTTTCAAGAATGATCTTACAGTGTTAAGCCATTGTAATGTGGATGGGGGTGTGGGAGATTTCCAGGAGATCAAAATACAGCACATGGCGAGAAGAGAAAAAAAGGCCTGGACCTCCCCGTGCTAGGGGGATAGGTTACCGTAAACACCGGTGTATAATACGCTCCAGTGTATAATACGCTTTGGCCAATATTTGGAAATAAATCAGAAAAATCGGTAGATAATACGCTTCGGTGTATAATACGCGTTGCCGTGACAGTCTTTTTTATGGCCACTAGATGGCGCCAGGATACGCCTCCAGGTACAGTCTGCAGGTAAACAGACTACAGGGTGCATTAGCGCCCATAGCGGCCGAAACTGGTACTACACCAATTTTAGGCCAAAATGAAAAACAGCGAATCAGAGCCAAAAATGGGTCTAAAAATATGGGAAAAAATCTGTAGATAATACGCTTTGGTGTATAATACGCAGGATATTCAAATGAGCAATAAAAGTGCATATTATACACCGGTGTTTACGGTAAGTGTAGTCCCTGGAACTCCAAAAATGGAAATTAGTGGATCAATTTGAATCTGGATCCTAAAAACTCCTGAGAGTATGGAGAAGAAATATTTCCAAAAATTTTGTAAGTTAAAGCAGAAGAAAAATGTTTGACTTAAGTTGCAAGGTGAAGCCAGACATTTATCACACTGGTCCGGAATTGAAGGGAAATTTTTAGATAGACGGGATTTTGAGAAGTGTACTCTATTTATCACTTTAAATTGTATTAACTGTAGTCTGGCACATGGTGTACTTTGGCGTTTGCTGAGAATAACTTTATCCCACCATGAATCCGACAGTTCAACACCCAATTCACGTTCCCATGTAGTTCTGGTTTTACTCGATGAGTCGGACTCAATTGTCATAAGTTTTCCATAAATATTAGAAAGGGGAGATTTATATCTGGCTCCAAAACTAGGAGTTCGACCCATGGTGAGTCAGTAGGAAGAGTCGGGAAATTTGGAAACCGCGTTGAAACGCAATGTCTAATTTGGAAATAGAGAAACATATGAAACATATGAAGCTCTCGACCTTGACTTCTCTAAATGGTTTTCAGAATCTGTTTGAATCCTGGCAAAAACCAATGCAGATTTGTTCCTGTCTTTGATTTTATACGTCTACCTTATAATGTTTTGCTAGTTTTTTGATACTTTGTTAAAAAAAAATATTTCTCTCTTTTGTTTTTTTCTCTCTTTTGTTTTCTATTGTTTATTGTTTAAGGAAATTCTACCATTGCTGTTCATTGTTCTTTAGTTTTAGCAGGTCGCTTTCGTAAATGAGCCATGAGGCTCAATAAGATTTACCTTACTAAATAAAGGTTGAATGAATGAGAAGTGGGTAGGTTACATTTTGAAGACAACTCTAAAAAACTAAGAAATAAACCATATTTGTAAAGGTCTCTCGTTGTTCTAATACCTCTCTCATGCCAGATTCTGTAGGCAACATTAGTGGACGCAGGAGAAAAAATGTGATTCTTTAATAACTGCATTTTATTAAAGGGTGATATAAATTTAAAGTGGGACCTACATTGTGACCAGATCTTGAGTGTAGAGAGCACTATAGGATTTGTAGTAACAGAGGATAGTTTAATTGGTAGTGATGAATAAATAATTGAGGCAGATAAAAAAGATGCAGACATAGATTGAATTTCAAGTTTACACCAAATCAGATCAGGTGAGTTTAGCCAATAAATCAGTTTATGGATATGTGAAGACAATAATACATTGCAAAATTGGGTAGGGAAAGACCACCATTTGTGGTGAACTGTTGCAATAGAAAAAGTCTTTTTCTGGGGGCCTTTCCGTTCTACAGAAAGGAGGAGACCATCTGACCTAGGGACTTGAAGAACTGTTTGGACAAAAACAGAGGGATACATTGATATAAAAAAAGAAGTCTAGGTAGCACATTCAATTTAATAATATTAATCCTGCCAATCAGTGAAAGAGGGAGAAAGTACCACCTCTGAAAGTCTGATGCGATTTGGGAGACTATGGGGGCAAAATTCTGAGAAAACGTTGAGAGTGCCTAAGTTTTAAAGGTAATGAATTCACTGGGTAGCATTCATTTTTAAGTGGATTAATTTTATAGCCAGAATAAGAATAAGAATTTGTTTAAAAAAAACAACAAAAAAAACATTATTTTGTTTTTTTCTCTCTTTTGTTTTCTATTGTTTATTGTTTGTTTGTTTATTGTTTAAGGAAATTCTACCACTGCTGTTCACTGTTCTTTAGTTTTAGCAGGTCGCTTTCGTAAATGAGCCCATGAGGTTCAAAAGATTTATCTGACTAAATAAAGGTTGAATGAAAAAAAAGATCCAAAATTTTCCAGAGTATTTAAAATTGGAGGAAGACTACATAAAGGATCAGAAACATACAAGAGAAGGTCGTCTGCATATAAGGACAGTTTAAGCTAGACACCAGAGCGAATGATTCCATGAAAAGAAGTGAGGGATCTTAGGGCAACAGAAAGAGGTTCAATGGCTAATGCAAACAAGAGGGGGGGAGGGAAGGACAACCCTGTCTAGTACCACGTCCCACCGGAAAATAATCAGATTGGACAGAATTAGTGAGGATACATGCTTGAGAAGATGTATAAAGTACCGTAGCTTGATCCAGGACACAAATCTTTCTCCAAAACCAAACCTATTGAGAGTGGCAAAGAGATACTCCCATTCCACTCGATCAAAGGCTTTCTAAGCGTCAAGAGAAATTATCACTTCAGGAGACTTGGGGGAATGAGTTGAAAAAATTGTGTTCAATAGTGTACGGGTATTAAAAAACAACTGGCGACCATTGATGAATCCATTCTGTTCTTGTGAAATAATCTGAGGAAGAACCGTTTCAAGCCGAGTTGCGAGTACTCTAGCCCAAATCTTAAAATCCACATTTAAGAGCGAAGGGGTCTATAATACTAGCAAACAGTGGGATCCTTATCTTTCTTCAACAGGAGAGAAATTGAAGCCTGAGTTAAGGTGGGAGGCAGCAGGCCACGCCCAAGCGACTCATTATAAACCTCAAGAAGAAGAAGGGCTATCTTATCTTCAAATTTTTTGAAAAATACTGCAGGAAATCCATCTGAGCCGGGTGTTTTACCACTCTGCATGTTTTTGAATGACACAAATATTTCTTCTTATTTAATGGGAGCCTAAAGTTGATCAGAAATCATTTCATCTATCCTAGGAATGCCAATGTTCTGAAGAAAGGCAAGTAGCTCATCTGAGTCTGATTGTAGTTCAGATGTATATGGATCACAGTAGAATTTTTTAAAGATGTCACTAATGGAGACAGGATCGGAAACAAGGCCGCCCGACCGATCCTTGATCAGACGTAGAGTCAGAGTCAGATAATCTTTATTGCCATTGGTACCACATGTGGTACATGTGATGAAACGAGATTATGTACACAGGGTCCCAGTTACATCCAACAATAACATGTAAAAGAAAAACAATAATAACATCTAAGATATGAACTAAGAAAAACATCAACTAAAAATACACAGCACTACTATCATAGAAAAACATTACTCCAAACAGCAGCACGAACATCAGTCTATATGAGCAGATGGTCACGAATGAACACAGCAGCATGAAACAGATCAGCAGCAACATGATATGATTGATTTTTTCCACAGTGATTATTCTGGTTAGATATTCATGAGTCCATCAGCCTCAGGGTAGAAGTTGTTCCTCAGTC
This sequence comes from Garcialebias charrua, assembly GCA_038048925.1. NCBI lineage: Eukaryota > Metazoa > Chordata > Actinopteri > Cyprinodontiformes > Rivulidae > Garcialebias > Garcialebias charrua. Next base: position 7,327 of record JBBPBX010038426.1, read on the forward strand.
TAGTGGTTCTACACTTAATGCTCCTCAACCTCCTTCCTGAGGGGAGTGGGGAAAAAGTGTATGTGCTAGGTGAGTGGGGTCCTTCATGATGCAGGTGGCCCTCTTCCTGCATCTGGAGGTGTAGATGTCTGTGATAGTGGGGAGACTGACTCCAACAGACTTCTGTGCAGCCTTCACCACTCTCTGCAGAGCTTTTCTTTCTGCAGCTGTGCAACTACCATGCCACACATTGATGCTAGAACACAGAGTCAGAGTCAGAGAGTCAGAGAGTCTTTATTGTCATTTGCACCGCATGTGGTACATGTGATGAAAACGAGATTATTTACACAGGGTCCCAGTTACATCCAACAACAAATGCAAGAGAAAAACAGTAATAACATCTAGGATTAACTAAGAAAAAACATCAACTAGTAATACACTAAGCCCTAATGTAATAGAAAAACATCATTATAAACAACAGCACGAACACGAGTCTGTATGAGCAGATGGTCACAAATGAACATAGCAACAAGAAAACAGATCATCATCAGCATGATGTGATATTTTGCAGTGTTTATTTGTATTGATTATTTATTCATGAGTCTAACAACCTCAGGGTAGAAGCTGTTCCTCAGTCTAGTGGTTCTACATTTGATGCTCCTCAACCTCCGTCCTAAGGGGAGTGGGGCAAAGAGTGAGTGTGCTGGGTGAGTGGGGTCTTTCATGATGCAGGTGGCTCTTTTCCTGCATCTGGAGGTGTAAATGTCTGTGATGGTGGGGAGACTGACTCCAACAGACTTCTGTGCAGCCTTCACCACTCTCTGTAGAGCTTTCCTCTCTGCAACTGTGCAGCCTCCATGCCACACGTTGATGCTGGAGCACAGGATGCTCTCCACTGCACACCTGTAGAAGGAGGTGAGACTGGGCTGCTCAGACCAGCTCGTCTCAGCCGTCTGAGGAAGTAGAGTCTCTGATGACCTTTCTTGATCAGGCTGGTGGTGTTGTTGCTCCAGCTGAGGTTATCATTCATGTGTACACCCAAGTATTTGTAGCTGGAGACCACTTCCACTGCAGTCCACAATCATCTCCTTTGTCTTCTTCACATTCATGTGAAGATTATTCTCTTTGCACCAGCTCTCCAGGTGTTCCACCTCCTGTCTGTAGCTGGACTCATCATTGTTTGTGATGCATCCCACCACCGCTGTATCATCTGCAAACTTAACAATATGACAGCCTGGAAGTGTGGCTGTACAATCATATGTGAGCAGAGTGAACAGAAGAGGGCTCAGCACACATCCTTGAGGAGAGCCAGTGCTGAGGGTTATGGTGGAGGAGGAGAAGTTGTGGATCTTCACGGACTGTGGTCTGTCTGTTAAGAAGTCTAGACCCAGTTACAAATAGAGGGGCTTAGTCCAAGTGTAGATAGTTTGTCTATCAGAGTTTGGGGGATCATGGTGTTGAAGGCAGATGTGAAGTCCACAAAGAGCATACGGACATATGAGTCCTTCTGATCCAGGTGGGTGAGAGCAGTGTGGACCACAGAGGAGATGGCGTCCTCTGTTGATCGGTTCTCGTGGTATGACCTAGACCTGCTGGGGAATTGGAGAGACCAAAAGGCATTACTAGATATTCAAAGTGGCCCAGGGGAGTCTTGAAAGCTGTCTTCCATTCATCACCTTCCTTAATTCGAACGAGATGGTAGGCATTACGGAGGTCTTATTTTGAAAATAATTTGGCTGAGTGTAATTGTTCATGGATAGAATCCATTAGTGGTAAGGGATATTTATTCTTGACAGTAATTTCATTAATCCTCTATAATCTATGCAAGGGCGTAGAGTCTTATCTTTTTTAGCCACAAAGAAAAACCCTACCCCAACAGGAGATGTAGAGGGGTGAATTATACCAGAGTTTAAGGATTCAGAAATATACTCTTTCATAGAGTCATACTCTGGACCAGACAACTTGTAAAGACGGTTGGAAGGAAGAGGGGCCCCTGGCAATAAATCAATTGCACAGTCATAAGGACGGTGTGCAGGTAATGATAGAGCTTTTTGTTTACTAAAAACAGGAGGGAGGTCATGGTAAACAGCAGGGATTTTAGACAGATCGACAGGATCGGAAAGTTCAGAGTGACTAATAGTAGAGGGGATGGCAGTTCTTAGACAGTTCATTAAGCAGTGTGGGTTCCATTGTTCAATTCTTTTAAACCTCCAATTTATTACAGGATTGTGTTTGTTGAGCCAAGGAAAACCCAGGACAAGTGATTCAAATACAAAAAAATTCACTATGCTCATGGTGATTTCCAGAGATCATAAGATGTATGGGTAATGTTTTCATATGAACAGAAGCAAACCTTTGACCTGTTAAACCACACATTGTTAGTGGAGTAGGAAGAGATTGTTTTGGAATGGATAAAAGTTCAACCGTCTTGACTAATAAGATTCTGTTCAGCCCCAGAGTTTACTAAAGCATCAACTGTTTTACATTCCTGATCACAAATGATAGTAGTCTTGAGTTCTAGGCGAGAGTCAGGAGAGGAAGAAAAATTTCTCACTAGTATCGCCTGTTTGTTTTGGTGAGAGGAGTCGTTTCCCAGGAGTGGACAGCAAACAATAAAATGTCCTTGTTCCCTATACAAGCTTTATTATTAATTCTACATTGTCTTTCTTCTGGAGAGAGTCGAGTACGTCTCAACTGTACAGGTTCTGGTCCTGAGTTAAGTTTGTATTTGATTGGTGAAACAGGTGAGCGTATTGGTATGGAGCGAGACCCAGAGACAGTGGAACTCTGGGAAATGTAGTCCTTTCTGGTTAAAATTGGTCGATGTCTTGACATAGAAGAGAAACCGGAAGTAGATGCATTCTGGGAGTCGTAGTCTATCTCCCACTCTCGTTCTTGTAGCTGATTATCGATCCGTGTAGCCAAACTAATTAATTCACCTAAACTTTGTGGTTCTTCTTGCATTGCCAAATGGTCTCTTACGGAGTTGGAAAGTGAGTGTAAGAAGGTACCTCTGAGTGCGACTTCATCCCATCTGGTTCGGGCGGCTGTGATTCTGAACTCCAGTGCATGAGCCGTAACTGAGCGTCTGCCTTGACGAAGAGTGAGTAAACGTTTTATTGCTTCTGCTTGTTGGAAGGGTTGATCAAATACACGAATAAACTCTTCAAGAAAAGAGGAGAAAGTTAAGGTACCAACAGGATGAGAGGATACATGAGCTTGAGTCCAACGTAGTGTGTCCCCCTTTAGCTGGGTGATAAAAAAGGATAACTTAGCAGCATCAGAAGCATAAAGGCTAGGTGCCTGCTGAAATGTTAGTTCACATTGAAGTATGAAGCCTCCACATAGTTCAGGCTTTCCACTAAAAAAAATCAGCTGGTTTCAAAATTTGTTCTGTCGTATCTATTTTGGAAGGATTACCAGTGGGAAAACTTATGTCTGGTGTGGATGTAGCAGCAGGTGGCAGGAGTTGAGTCATCTCCTGTTTGACTAAGGATAACATGCTGCCCAGTTCACGTAGATCAGAGCTGTTAGTCCATTGTAGTTTTAGCAGACGCTTAAGTGTAGCATCGTTCTTATCAACTCTATGTAACACAGTCTGGAGAGTAAGTTGGTTCTGTTCAGACCCTGAGTCCTTCTTTGGTACTTGTTTTGGCTGGGACATTCTTGTTACGGTTGCAGGTGTACCCAGAATGAAAGACCAGAATCGAACAGAAACCAGAACTCAGAGAATAATTTACAGTGTTTATTTACAGTCGGTGAATAAAGAATGACATCCATGAGAGGGGCAGGGACACCTGAGGAGAGGAGGGGATGTTTAATAGACTGTTGTTGAATGAATAGTTGTTGTACTGAAATAATCCTTACGATGAGAAGTAGTAAACAGAGTGCTGATGTGGTGATCCAAATCTCCAGTAATCCTATCTAATGCTTGGTAGAACCAAGCATTAGAAGTGGCAAGTGGTGGAAGGCAGGCAACAGCTTATTGAGAGGCAGGAGGAGTTGAAGCTCATGTGGAACTCAGGCAGGGCAGGAACACGGTGAATCCAATAACTCGTTAGTAGGCAATGTCCCAGAGCCTGTAGAGTGGTCCCTGGGTCTTCTTATACTCCTCTTGGGTGTTGGTTGATTAGAAGAAGCTGTTGCCAATTAGGAGTGTGGAGGAGAGAGGGAGGCAGGGTGTAGAGCAGAACTCCTACAGATATTGATTTTGTATTTTTAATTTCAGCTTCCAAATTGTTCCACCATCTAATTCCTTGGATCGAGGTTGACCGACCCCTCAAACTGGTTCTAAATTTCGGTCTCACAAAAATCTCAATTCCCTTTAAATTATAGCAACTTTGACGTTTAAGAAAGTGTGTTAGAATGTTTGGTGGTAATCCATTTATGTGAGCTTTGTACAAAACTGAAAGAATATTGTAATCCACTAAATCATGGAATTTTAATAACTTCAATTTGTAAAATAAAACACTTGATGGGTGACAGTACAGTAGTGTTTCCCAGTGATTATTCTTATGGCTCTTTTCTGTAGGACAAAAACCGGCTCGGTAAATGTCTTACATGCTTTACCCCAAATGTCAACACAGTAAATGATGTGCGGGACAATAATTGAGTTGTACAACAAGTTTCATTCAACTTTTATTTAGTCAGGTAAATCTTATTGAGCCTCGAGGGCTCATTTGCGACCTGCTACAAACTAAAGAATGATGAACAGCAATGTTACAATTACATTAAACAATAAACAAAAGAAAAAGAAAAATAGCAAAAACATTGTAAGGTAGATGTACAAAATCAAAGACAGGAACATATCTGCATTGGCCCCTGCCAGGATTCCAACAGATTCCAAAAACCATCTAGACAGGTCAGGGCCGAGAGCTTCAGATCTTTTTGTACAGAGCTCTATCCTCCAACAATTTCCTAACCTTTTACAGAACTGCAATTGATTTAGCTATCCTTTTCTTGACAGAATTGATATGATGTTTCCATGTCAATTTGTCATCGATAATGACCCCCAGAAACTTTATTACAGTAACTCTGCAGATTTCCACACCATCAATATTAATTGTAACATCAGCAGATTCCTTTTTTGTACTGAATATCATATACTTGGTTTTATCCAAATTTAGGGATAATTTGTTTGATTTGAACCAATTTTGAATTTTTAGTAGTTCATTATTCACAAGCTCGGACATCTGCTTCATATCGTTATCATTATATAGAAACGTAGTGTCGTCAGCAAAAAGGATACATTTGAAGAGATCTGACACATTTGCCAAGTCATTTACATACAGAGCAAACAATTTTGGAGCCCTGAGGGACTATACAAGTAATATTACAAAGAGCAGATCTAACATCATTTATTTGTACGAATTGTTTTCTATTTCTGAGATAGCTAGTTACCCATTGTAGAACAGTTCCTCTAACACCATAGTTACTCAATTTATTAATAAGAATGGTATGATCGACAGTATCGAAAGCCTTTTTTAAATCAATAAAGAGACTGACAACAACTTTTTTGATCAACAGCAGTAGTCACTCGTTCTATGAGTTCCATAATGGCATGTGATTGTAGACATTTTTGCTCTAAAAGCATACTGACTGTTGCTTATAACATTGTTTATGTCAAGGAATTGATCTAGTCTTATCACAAATAGCCTCTCTAAAATTTTTGAAAATTGTGGCAATAAGGATATGGGCCTGTAGTTACTGTACATACTTTTATCGCCATCTTTAAAGAGAGGTACCACCTTAGCTATTTTCATATTGTCTGGAAAACTTCCAGATGAAAAAGATAAATTACATATGTACGTAAACAGTTCAACAATATAAGGCATTATTTCCTTTGCAAGCTTCATATCCATGTCAACAAAATCCCTTGATCTCTTTTCAGAAAATGATTTAACTATATTCATTATTTCTTCTTTGTTCGTTTCCTTTAGATGAAAACTATTTGCACAATCCATAATTATATGATTCACATTTGCATAAGGAATATTTGTTGTGAGACTAGGTCCCACGTTTACAAAGTATTCATTGAATCCATTTACAATATCTTTTTCATCGAAAATATCCACATTATAATTAACAAAGTGTTGAGATATACTAGTCTTTGGTTTATGATTTTTTAAGACATTATTCATTATTCGCCAAGTCGACTTGGTGTCCCCATTACTTTTATTTAATAAGTCACTGTAATATTCTTTTTATGTTTTCTTATAATACTTACTAATTTGTTTTTGTATTTATTGTACTTTAATTCAGATTACTGTGTTCTTAATTTCAGAAAGCACGAGGATAAGTAGTTCTTGTTTTTGCAAGCATTTCTCAAAGCAGTAGTCATCCAAGGTTGAACATTAGTATTTTTTTTTCAGTGTAGTTGTTGTACATACAATTTCTCTCCTACAGAGCTCCAATAATGTTCCATCCATCCATCCATCCAATTTCGTCCGCTTATCCGGGGTCGGGTCGCGGGAGTAGCATCCTAAGTAGGGAGGCCCAGACTTCCCTCTCCCCAGCCACTTGAAGCAGCTCCTCAGTGGGAATCCCAAGGCGTTCCCAGGCCAGCCGAGAAACATAGTCCCTCCAGCGTGTCCTGGGTCTTCCTCTGGGTTTCCTCCCAGTGGGACATGCCCGGAACACCTCACCAGGGAGGCGTCCAGGAAGCATCCTAACCAGATGGCCGAGCCACCTCAACTGGCTCCTCTTGATGTGGAGAAGCAGCGGCTCTACTCCG
>JBBPBX010038426.1:14732-30402 GCA_038048925.1 Garcialebias charrua
CAATGTACAGCAAAAATCTTCATCCATTGATAACAAAACCTACAAGAATAACATCTCATAGCGCCACAACAATTGACAACATTTTTACAAACATAATAAATAAAGACATAATAAGTGGCATTCTGACTACAGATGTAAGTGACCATTTACCTGTCTTCACAATTTACAAAAACGACCAACGTAGTACAAAAATAGACTCAAACAAGAAAAAGATGATAAACACGTCAAAAAAATCTTTGGATAAATTAAAAAATGATTTGTTAAAGCAAAATTGGAAAGATGTGTATGTTAGCTACGTGAATAGAGCATATGATGTATTTATGAATATATTAGTAGGTCTGTATGAAAAAAATTGTGTACAACAAAAAATTATAAAACGAGACGTTGATAAACCTTGGATGACAAAAGGGTTAAGAAATGCATGTAAAAAAAAAAGAACAACTTGTACTCATGCTTCTTGAAATTAAGAACAAAAGAAACTGAAGAGAGATATAAGAAATACAAAAACAAGTTGGTATGGATAATAAGAAAACGCAAGAAGGAATATTATAGTGAGTTATTAGATAAAAGTAATGAAAATATGAAAGACACATGGAGAATAATAAATGGTGTCTTGAAAAATCAGAAAACAAGAACATGTACTCCTAAGTATTTTGTAAAGGACGGAAATGAAATGTATGACCAGAGTGAAATTGTGGATGGATTTAATGAATATTTTGTGAATATTGGCCCAAGTCTTGCAGCAAAAATACCAAAAACTGATGCGATTGTAAACCACACAGTTACAAATTGCACCAATAGTATGCTTCTTGTTGAGACTGACAAAGAAGAAATACTGAATATGGTAAAAAAAATTGCTGATAAGAGATCAAAAGACTGGGTTGACATGGACATTATGCTTGTGAAAATATAATTGGTTATGTGATTGAACCATTACCATACATCTGTAATTTATCACTTTCAACTGGTATATTCCCCGACAATATGAAAACAGCTAAGGTGATTCCGATTTTTTAAAATGGTGAGAAACATGTATTCGAAAATTATAGACCAATATCATTGTTACCGCAATTTTCAAAAATCCTGGAGAGATTATTTGTTACCAGACTAGATCAATTTATAGAGAAACAAAGTGTCTTAAGTAGCAGTCAGTATGGGTTCAGAGCTAACAGTTCCACATCAATGGCTATTATGGAATTCATAGAACACATAACAACTGCAATTGATCGACACCAACATTGTGTCAGTGTTTATGTAGATTTAAAGAAGGCATTTGACACCATTGATCACAGTATTCTTTTAGAAAAGCTAAGTAGATACGGTCTGAGAGGTCATGCACTTCAGTGGATATCTAGCTACTTGAATAATAGGAAACAGTTTGTAGAAATGAATGGTGTAAGATCTAAATTTGGTAATATTACATGTGGAGTCCTTCAAGGTTCTGTACTAGGACCTAAGTTGTTTACTTTATATGTGAATGACTTAGTTAATGTATCAGAACTTTTTGGATGTATTTTATTTGCTGATGATACAACATTTTTTTATTCAGGAAAAGATATAAAAACAATGTTGAACATAGTACAGACAGAATTTGAAAGAATACAACATTGGTTTCAACAAAACAAACTGTCATTGAATTTAGAGAAAACAAATTACATGATATTCAGTAATATGAAGACTGATGGTGATCTTTCACTTAAAGTAAATGGTATTGAGATCAGTAAAGTCAGTGAGGTGAAATTTTTGGGTGTCATCATTGATGACAAGCTGTCATGGAGAACTCACATTAATTACTTACGAACAAAAATCTCAAAATCTATTGGAATACTATATAAAGTGAAGGAGTTATTTAATGACAAAGCCCTGTTTTTGTTATATAATACATTAATTCTTCCTCATTTGATTTACTGTATTGAAGTTTGGGGTAAAGCTTGTAAGACAATCACAAATCCGGTCTTTATTTTACAAAAAAGAGCTATAAGAATTATCACTAGAAAAGATTACACCCATCCATCACATATATTGTTTTGTAAATTGAAAATTTTGAAATTCTATGAATTGGTTGATTATCACATTTTAATATTTATGTATAAGGCCCACAAAAACATATTACCTTCTAACATTCAAGTTAACTTTGTTAAAAGAGAGAGTTATTATTTTTTAAAGGGAATAGAACTGTTTATGAAGCCACGGTTTCGAACCTGTTTGAAAGAGAGATGTACTTCAATCCAGGGTATAAGTTTATGGAATGGTTGGATGACTTAAAAAAAATCAGATCTCTGTGTATATTTAAGAGAAGGGTTAAAACAAGTTTTTTGAAAATATATGATAGTGTATTATTTAATTTAAAGAAACTGCTGTTTGAGCTGACGTATTTTTTTAGTATTGCTTTTATTTTATATTATATTTTGAGGGAAAAAAGGAGCAGACATTATAAGATGTATTCTTCTTCTGCTTCTTTTCATTTTGATTTGTGTATTAATTGTGTTTTTTATTGTAAACATTTTTTTGTATTTTAAAATGAATGAATGAATAAATGAAATGAAATGAAAAAAAAAAAAAGATAAGACGCTGCCCAGTCTGTGGAGTGGATGTTCCAGCCGCAGCGCGCGCACCACGCTCCTGCCAGCAGAGACACAGACCGCATGTCCCACGAGGAGTGTCTTCATCCACCTTCAGCTGTGTATATATGTCTATGTGCAGGAGTTCCCACATCAGCAGCTGTGCGCACTCTGGAGAGCTGTCTGGAGACGTTCCTGTGCATAAAACATGCACTGTCTGCAGGGCGCAGCTGAAGCATGAAGTCGCTCCCCGCTGGACATGTGGTCCACATCTCTTCTGGACTGGAGCAGCTACGTGATGCTGACACCCCACTGTCAGCTTCACGCAGCTGACAGGAGCATGTGCACGAGTTGGCGCACGTACTACGGCTGGAACATCCACTCCACAGACCGGGCAACGTCACCTCTTGTTGCACTTTCAAATAAATAATCAAAATTAAAAATGTGCGATGACTTTGGACTTTTAGGGGCGGAGATTTGCCGGATCTGAGGAAACAGTTGCCGGAACACAGTCGGTCAGAATGAGGGAGTTCCTGGATCTTGTTCCGGCAGGATCCGACTCAAATTAACCACTGCCCCCCGAAAGCAAAATGTTCCGTTCAGGCGATGTGTCGAATGGGCTCATGCAAGAACAAAATGGAGTCAGTTTTGTAACTACGTCAGCGAGAGCAGATTTCTTCAATTCAGTGGGATTATGAATCCAGCTTAAATCTCCAAACAGAGATGGTCTGACTGCCGTCTACTGCAGGTAAAATACTGACCGATCATTGGTACCGTATTTCCCAGCCTATAAGTCACAGTTTTTTTAAAACTAATTTTCATGTCCTGCGACTTATGGGGCAAAGCGACATATTTATGGATTTTTTCCCATATTTTTTAGACCAATTTTTGGCTGAGATATGACCTTTTCCATTCATTCTGACGAAGAAAATGGAGCAGTACCACTTTCGGACGTTAGGGTCCACCGACCATTTCCAGCTCATGTGTCCGAAAAATGCCTCCTCTGCTCGGACTCACTCTGTCGCAGCCCGGCCTCCTGAACTCTGGAGGTAGGTCTGAACTAGTGTTTGTTAGCAAAATAGCTCAAGAACCACACGACAGATTTTGATGAAACTTACAGAAAGTAATTACAACCCGTTAGCGGTAGGAGATGTTTGAGCTAAAATTCGATTTATTCATAATTTATTTTCGCGACCGTTTGGAAGATGTCAAAGCGAAACAATTTAAATCCAGCAGATTTGACCGGGTTTCGGGTTTTCAGCGGTGACGCGTACCAAACGCGACGCGTCAGTGGTGACGCATAATAGATGCGACGTATACAGAGGTGCGACACGTTTATGGATTTTTCCAAGTGATTGGACATAATTGGACAATGCAACTTATGGGGCGGAGCGACTTTTCGGCCGTAAACTACGGTACTACACAACCCCAGCTCGAATATCTGAAGGATCCCTTTAAGAAAGCTTGCGTGTCATCATGAGCCAGTAGCTTCCCAGCAGAACTTAAAACAACACGATCAGTGTTATTTACTTCACCAGTCAGTGTTTTTATGTTATGGCTTATTTGTCTCCCTCCAGCTCTGCACACAAAGAGAAATATCTGGCTCTTTATATGCTAATGAGCTAGCTCTTTCTCCACTTAAGTTGTGCGAGTGTGAAGAGTGGCGCTGGGCATTTCAAGTGCAGCGGGCTTCTCAGAGTTTTGTCGAAGCAGAATGAATAAAAACAGCGATTGGAGAAACTGCCTCACAGAGCTGCGGGGATCTGCAGAGTTGTGTGGGATCTGCTGCTTTCACCTCATTCATAATGCATGCAGCTCCTTTTAAAACAATAATTTGTACTTCTTGTGTTATGGCTGGAAACTGTACTTTTTCCTCTTTTCTTGCTCAGTATAAAGCTGCCAATTTATTCCATACTGTTCAATGTAAAGATCACAGTAGCACAACCAAAGGGTCCAGCTCCCCCGCACTTTTCATCAGCAGAGAAGTCATTTTCCCTGGTGGCGGTTTGTTCGGTTTACCAGTGTGTGATTACATGTTCATGTTGGAGGCACTGGGTCAGCTCCCCGTGGCTGTTCTGGGCTCTGTGGATCCAAGTTTTATGTTTGCTGTCCTCAGGCTATCTCTTATCTAACACACTGACCTGATTGATTTCAACTGATTCATTACTTTACCAAAACTGACCTTCATCATCTGTAAAACGTCAATATATATATCTCACTCAAGCTTAATAGAAACCATGACCATGGCTGTGCTTCTCCCCTCAGCTTTATTAACATCAGTTGGGACTTACTGCATTAATATTTCACAGAAAAAATGTAAATAATGTAAATAACTGATGGTGCAGGACTGTTGCTGGACTGTAACTAATCGTGAATAATTAATGAGTGTTTTGGCAGGCTCAGAAGATTTCCTTTTATTCACAATTTAATTTTGGAATTGGTACCAATTCAAATCAAAAAACTTATTAAAACAAATGCATGACTTCCTTGCTGTTCTTGACTGGCTTGCAATTTTTTTTCCCGAGCCGTTTAATTTCTTTAGAATAATTGGATTGTGGCGGGGTTGATAAATGGATCCGTCACATTAACTTTCGCTGACGTTGTATCTAATTCTTTATACATGTTTTTATTTTCTGTTGTTCTCCATAAGACATAAATGTGTATTCTCTTCTTCTTCTTTTTTTTACAAAAAGAGCAATCCAGAAAAAGAGACTGTAAATAGTCTGCTATATTAGGATCTCTATATATACCTAAGCATTAGTGTGTCCTGGCACCCCACTTTATAAAAAGCCCGTGAGTGGGAAATGTTGCGCTTATAGCCAGATTTGGAGTGTGAAGTCGCCCCCGAAACAATTTCATAACCAAACAGCTTTGAGGAGACTCGGACTGGGAGGACAGCTTTTACAATTCACTGAAGATCGCAGCACGTTTTCTTATCGTTAACAAAAAGCTGGAGAACAGAGAGCTCATTTGGGTGAAAACAATCAGCGTGACGATGATTTAATCCATCAAAAACTCAAACCTCATATTGTTCTTTAACTTAACCAAACTTATTGAGTTTTCTGTTTCATCAAAACAAGAAAAGACTGGTTTGTAGATTTCACATCTGCACTGAAAATACAACTAATAAAAGACATTTCGAATGCATACCATTCCTTGAAGGATGCATGTCACCTGTCAACTTTCATGCCAGAGGACAAAAATCCTGCCATGATGAAAAAAGATGGAGTCTGTTTTGATCAAACCTTGAAAACGATCTTATGCTCGAGCTTGTGCTATTGTTAGATCTTGTTAGATGTGTCAGCAGAATGCAAGCTAATGCCAATATTTAGGCAAAAACATTACATGATACCTCCTTCTCAGAGTTTGTGTTGAAGATTATGCTAATTTTTTTAGCACCATGTAAAATGAGCTGTTTTAGCCATTTTTTGTGTTTTTAAGGTCAAACCATCTTAAATTGTGTTGATTTTAAAGGTTTTTTTTTCCTTTTATAGATGGCCTCCCTTCACACCCCTTACAGCCATCCTCTCACACCGATATGATTTTTTTAAGAGAGAAAGGAAAGATAGAAAGTAAGACAACAAAACACAACAATTATCCACAAAAAGAGCACAAGGCAAACACACCCAACCTCCGTCCGCAATCCTGCAAAGCACATGACAGAACACAGCAACGAAACACACATGCATAAAGACTGATAATATTCATGACCTTGCAGTAGATTTCTATAAATAAACATACCCATACCTACAAATATAAATACAGTATACATGTACATACATATATACATTCATATCACATATCCATCTACATATCTGCATATGATATCTACATATACATGATTTTAAAGGTTAATCAGCTGTAGATGAACACACGGTGAAGGTTTCTTGAACGTTTGCTTAAAATTTGTCAGTGGTTCATGAGATATTTTGCTAACAGGGCGGACTTTCTTCCATTGTTAATGGCCAAACAGTAAAACCAGATCTTGTGCAGTCAGTTGGTGCTTTAAATATGTTGAGCACAACTCTCACACCAAATTTTAGCCCAATATCTGTAAAATTAATTAAGCCATTTTTGTGTGAAGGCTGCTTAGCTGTGGCGGCCATCTTGAACGGACTGACACATGAAGTTAATCGGCTATAAAGGATAATTTTCTGAGCATTTCATTAAAATTCGCCCTGTGGTTCATGAGGAATTTTGCTAACTGTGCAGACTAACAGACACACACGTGCAAATCAATGTTTATGCTTTTGCCTTTAGTGGCGGATGATAAAACTGACTTTCACACATGAACACCTCCGAGAGCACTCATATAAACATCCTGCATCTCTCGATAATATCTGATTTCTACAGTTCGTTCCAACCTCTGGAAAAAGAAAAGAAAAACATCAAACAACAGGCGGGTACACAAAATGAGAGGAGCTCATTTACACCTGATGCTAAAACGTCATCTGTATCTGGTTAATTATCCAGTTTATGAGGTTTGCATTCACACCTTGCAGGGGTGTTAGAGTTCACATTGACACCGCTCCTATTAGTTGCAGTGGGAAAGGTGTTTTTGTTTCTTGAACAATGAAGAGGCCCCTCAAAAATACAGATTTCTGCATTCGAAACACAGTTTTTATGAAGTTTTACAAGTGCAACAGTTGTTGTCTAGCAACAACGATGGTTCTTATTAGATTTTTTAAATGCGCTATCTCACATTAAACTTGAGCGAAAAAACAAAATTGATTGTGCCCGAGGACGATTCAACCTTTTTCTCTGCACGTGACTTGGCTGTGATGAAAACTGTTTGCTACCGTGTGCTGAAATGACACTGATGGTGTTTGGGCTTACATTATGTTTCAGCAGTGGTGGGCAACGCTAATTAAAAAATTAGTTCCACAATTTCTAAAACGCTTATTAATTTTTTTAGGTCCACAATTTCAAAAGCACAAATGTCTTATGAAAATTAGGGGAAGCTAATCTAATCCGCTATTTATATATTTATATATTAATATATATATTTATATATAGCCGGCAGCGTTATGCAAAATTTGCACTACACTGCCAACTGAAAAGTAACAAAAATGATCCTAAAAGGATGAAATTACAAAAATCAAAGGATTTATTTAATACTTTACGTACATATATTCTATTCGGCCACGAAATTAACAAAAAATAGAATGAACTTTTAATCCCTAAAACCACTTTTAAATCTCAAATACACGGGTGTGTCGCCACCGCATTTATACATAAAAGTAACCCAAATACATAAAACTAATGAGTCACCGTCGAATGGTCGACACAAAACACACAATAAAATACTCCGGCCACGTTAATTTGGCTTGAAACAGCGGGGTTCTCTACGGATTTATCCATTAGTAACCCAGCAACCAACCAGCTAGCCACAGAGTTAGCGTCTATAGGTAGTCAACAGATTTAATGAAAAGTAACTAAAATACATAAAAATAACGACTCACCGTCAAATGGTCGACACAAAACCCTCAATAAAATCCTCCGGCCGCGTTAATTTGGCTTGAAACAGAGGAGTTCTCTGCGGATTTATGAAGACACCGAGCGCAGCCAGCTAGCCACAGAATTAGCCCCTGAGTTCATCTCTGACCCGGAAGATGTCAAGATGGAATAGTCCATTTTTAGTAGGGGGATAAAGAAATCGACCGTTTTTTTTATTGCGTATTTAATGATCGTTTTCATCGTAACTATAATTATTTTTATGTTAAATGTACATTAACAAGCAGGATCAATGTTAGTGATGTAGGTGACTGACCGGGGCGCGGCGGGGCCGGGGCCCCATGCTGATGGGATCCCCAGGCAACGGCATCATTTACCTACATGGTAGATCCGAGTCTGTTCTCCGCTCTGCCCCCCCTCCCCCCTCCAACCCTTCCTCCTCTCTGCTCTTTATGGTGGGGAAAAAGGTAAAACAAGCAGCATAAGAGCTTGTAAATAAGTTTATTGGTTTTTACTGATAGATAATTAGTTATTAGCGGTACTGCATTTTAAATAAAAATAGCACAAATCCGCTTATGAATTATAAAAGTTAGTCAATCCACAAAAACGCTGACAAAAAGTTTAGGTCCACTGTAAGCGGATTAGCGCTTTAGCGCTCCCCAGCGGTCTGGCGCCCACCTTTGTGTTTCAGGTTGTCTTTGTTCACTTGACATGTTTAAGTCCTACTTTGGAATAATTATTTTAAATCCCAATGCCATTTTTTTCTCAAACAAAAGCATTTTTAATAGTTTTTTTCATTTTGAATATAGAACAACATAAGACTTAAAACAATAAAACAATATCCTCTCACCCCTTCCCTCCCACAACAGATCAGTAAAAACTGCACAAACAAATTATACCGATGCTCTCAACAAACAATATAAATGGCCGCCAAGTGTCCTAGAACCTTTGCACAGAGTTCTTTAAGATTTATCTCACATTCTCCAAAGAATATGTTTATTTTACAGAAAAGAGTTGTTAGACTTATTACAAGAAAGCAGTATAATCATCCATCAAATGTATTATTTTGTCAAACGAAACTGTTGAAGTTTTACAATTTGGTTGATTATAATATTTTGCTGGTTATGTATAGAGCACAGAATGATACACTTCCTTCAAATATTCAGAGGTATTTTGTCAAAAGAACGAGTTGTTACCGTTTAAAAGGGAAAGATATATTTGTAAAGCCACAAATTAGAACAAGTTTGAGGGGAAGATCGGCCATGGTTCAGGGAGTTGGGTTGTGGAACGATTTGGAGAATGAGGTTAAAGAGGCTAAATCAATGGTAATATTTAAAAGAATGATTAAGTTTAAAGTGTTAAAATCCTATATCTAAATTAGTTTAAGTTAGAAATTGTATGTTGTATTGGAGGTTAAAAGCTTTGTTCATTTCTTTTGGAAATTAAAGAAATTGGTTGCATGAATTGTTTGTTAGAAAGATAAGGGGCAGATAAAATAAGAATTTTTTTCTTCATCTGCTGCCTTTCATTTTATACTTGTGTTTTTTTCTTCTTTTATGTGTATATTGTTATGTATTTTATTATTATAAAATTAATGAATAAAAAAATCAAATCAAATATGACAAATCACCTCTTTTAACCAATACGACAGGGGTGTGTGGGTCCATCCACTTACATAATATTAGCCTCCTAGCCAGAAGAGAGCCAAAGGTAATCACATCCTTCTCACATTTGCTTGCGGATGTATCCACCAGGACCCTGAACAGTGAGCGGAGTGGTGATGGAAGTACAGTCTTACCACATATTCCAGAGAAGGTGTCAAATATAGATTGCCAAAAAGTTTTCAGTTCGGGACAGGTCCAGAATGTATGCAGGAGTGTAGCTGGAATTTGTCTGCAACGATTGCATGCAGGGTCCAGGTCGGCTTTAATCTTGGACAACTTGTCTTTAGACCAGTGCAGCCTGTGCTCTACTTTGACCAGTGCAAATATATTTGTACCAATAACTCTTTAAGTAAAGATGGGCCAAAGAATGTTCTTTCCTTCTGCTGCACGGCCAATATATCAACATGATTTATTATTAAAAGTACACATTGAACTTTGGATTTGGTGTGTTACAAGACAGTGCTGATTAAGGTGCTCATTATTCTTATTCAGCCTGGAGTGAAACTGGATCTCAACATGTAAACGAATGAATCAGAGCCTGTTGACGTTTCAAAGAATTGCTTAAAATGTGGAGCTGACTGGCTGCTGTTAGGGAATCTTTCCACCTGCAGAATCAGTTTCATCCTAAAAAGTCATTTTTCAGCATCCAAAAAAATAAAACTTCACACATTTTCTGATGGTTTTCACATGATTTGGTTGCACTTATTTTAGTAGGTTGTAATGCTAAAAAGTAAAGGTGTCCAGATGTTATCATTTTTCAGACTCAGTACAATTACTTTAATTTGGGTAATTACCAATGCTGAGTGCAGACACTGAGTACCGGTAGTTAATAAGTTAGTATTTAAACATTACACAATAACTTTTATTAAGACCGCATCATGTCTTAAAATATCTAAACTACAAACATCTATAGTTTATTTTGTCCTCGATAACTTGCAAAGTAGAAGAGGCAATGCCGTCACTAATTCTAAAAGTGGTATTGATCCGAAGTATCGAGGTGTTTTTAATGAGTATGAGCACAGATGTCGATGTCAGTAATGGCGTTAGGACACCGCTACTAAAAAGAGCTAAACTCACAAGTTTCTGTGCAACTTATTATTTATTTATTGCCTTTTTAAATTGTTGGTTGTACTCGAAGAGGCCTCCTACCGGTAAAGTTAAATTAAGTCTAAATTAAACTCTGCACTATTTTAGGAACAAACACTGGATTGTCCTTTGTGGACAGAAAGACGACAGCGCTGTCCCACAATTCCTTGCAGCGACAGCATTCAAAGCCATGCTAAATTATTTTCATACTAATTAGCATTTAAGTAAATACGGGGACAAGAGGGTGTGTGTGTGAACAACCCGTTTAATTTACGTTGTGTTTTAAATATAATTTAAAGTGTTTTAAACTGCTGACTTTGGTACTGAAGTAATTACTTCACCGAGTTGTCCGTCTGGAAAGAAGTACAGCTGATGAGGTGAAACATTTAAAGGGTTTTGGTTCTTCACATTATTTTAGCAGCTGTTTTGTCTCTTGCTAAGTTCTTAGGATTCATTCTTCTCATCTTTTCTTGACCTCATAACACTTTCCCTTGGGCTCAGGAAAATGGAGTGTGGGTAAAGACTTAAAAGGTAATTTTTTCGAGTAGTCAACCATACCGCAAGTATTTTCTGAAGCACTTTTCCTTGACCCAGAAAACATCCTGAGATCAAGGGGAAAATATGAAGGAGAATTCAGAAAGACTTGGAAAAGACAAGCTCGGTGCAAAGGGAGTGTAACCCTGCTCACTGATGTGGTTCCATCAGAGTGAATGTTGGGAGAAAGGACGCCTAAAAGCATGTTTAAAACTCACATTCATGCATTCCTGCTGTGCTGTTTTATAAGCCATTTTTAAAATATAAGTGAACAGCATTACTTTATTAACAAATATTCTTAATATGATTATTTAAAGAGGTAATTCAGACCTTCTGAAGTGGAGTTTGATGCCAAAATAATATATTATCTGTTGTAGATAGCTCCTTGACGGATCTCGGTTCAGTTTGATGAAAAAGTTTAATTCTGACCAGACTGAGCAGGCGTATCATAACACTGCCTGAATAATTGTGTCTTGTGAAGTTGACAGCAACAGCTTTTATGTGAAGTACTACAAAGTTTTGAACTCAGAGTTGTTTAAAAGATGGCAGCAATCTACTTTGGTCTTGACCCCTTTTGGACTAGCTGGTAGTTTAAAAATCTGGTCAGAATTAAACTATTCATCCAAACTGAAGCTGTTCGTGAGTTATTTACAGCAAGTAAAACACCATACCCCACTTAAAAAGATATAAATGATCCCTTTAAATATTAGTATTTAGATTATTATTATGTTGGAATAGGTGGAAATATAGCTTTAAGTCCACAAGCTGCTTCCTCAGCATCAACACATTTCAGTTATGATGACTTTAGAAAATCATCTACTCTCACAGTTTTCCAGCAAAGCTGCACAATATTAGGAAAAATGCAACTGTAATGTTTTTGTTGAACACTGCAGTACATTAAACTCATTAAAATGTTCGCAATACCTTACATGTGCCACTTGTGGAGAGGAGAGGGAGTCCATCTGATTACCAAACTTGCATTTTCTGCATCTAGTTTGTGCTTGTTCTCTGTGATGGACTTTCGACCTGTCCAGGGTGTACCCCGCCCTTCGCACAGTGATTGCTGGACATGGGCACCGGTGACTCCCGTGACCCAAAAATGGAATAAGCGGGTAAAAGATAATGGATGGATGGATGGATAGTTTGTGTTTGTGCAGTGAAATTACAATATCCAGACATTTTCAATAAAATGAGCAGCCCGACTCCTATTACTCTGTAACCTTTTATTTCCTCTCAAAGATGCAAACTATATACTGTACAATGTTCTCATTGTTGACTCTTATCTGTAAACCTGTAGATGTCTGTTTACATGTTGCTGCTGTAAGAAATGGTTTAGATCCTAGTTCTCTGACAGAGCTTTTTGTGTCAACATTAAGGATTTTAGTTCATTATCAGCAACTCTTCTGTGGGGGGTACCGCAGGGGTCTGTCCTCAGTCCTCTTCTCTTTTCTTTGTACCTGCTGCCACTAGGTGCTATTTTCCATTAACATAACATAACCTTTTATTTCTATGCTGATGACTGTCAAATTTACTTCCCTCTGAGGCAAAGTGGTGCATGTTCTATTCAACCTCTTCTTGACTGCCTGGCTGACATCAAGGACTGGATTTCTTTAAATTTCATAAGCTTTAACAAGAAGAAGACTGAAGTCATATTTTTAATCCTAATGGTACAATCAACAACCATGGTATCGACCTCTCCTCTCTAGCCCCGTTAGAGAAACAAAGAGTCACAAATCTCAGTGTGATAATGGACCCTTCCATGAAACTTAACATTCATGTAAACATGATTATTAAATCCTGTGTTTTTCAGCTGAGGCAACTGTCTAAACTGAAGCCCATACTGTCCAAAAATAACCTTCAGACAGTAATACATGGGCTCATAACATCCAGGCTCGATTAATGCAATGTGCTTCTGTTAGAAATCAGTAAGACCTACATTGCACGACTACAACTGGTCCACAATGCTGCAGCCCGATTTTTAACTGGTACAGGCAAAAGACCGCACATTACACCAGTTTTGGCCTCCCTGCACTGGCTCCTGGTTCACTTTCAAATTCAATTCAAAATACTCCTGTATGTTTTAAATCACTGAACAGTTCTGCCCTCTCTTATCTCACTGATCTGCTGCAGCCATATGTCCCACAGCGCTCTCTGAGGTCAGTGAATCAGATGCTTCTTTCAGTTCCAGGAACCCGTCGTAAGCTCAGAGGTGACAGGGCTTTCTCTGTTGCAGATCCAAGAACTTGGTAACTTACAAATGCATGTCAGGCAGACCCCTTCTCTCACTGTTTTTAAGTCTTGCTTAAAAATCCACTTTTACTCCCTGGCTTTTGACACTGTATAATTTGTTATAAACAAGTCAGTATTCAACAATGTTAGCCATTTAGTTATCTTCTTACATTCATATCTATATTTTTATTTTCCTTTATTTTATGTTTTGCTGTGTGCTTTGCTTGTTTGTTTCTGCTGCACAGCACTTTGGTTGGCCTTGTTGCTGTTTTAAATGCTCTATAAATAAAGTGGCATATTATGGTATAGTATGGTAAGGAAATGCATGATATTATCTTCATGTCATTCAAAAAGAGACCATTCATTGAGGCAAAAGGCACCTGTTGCAGCATTTAGAGAATTTAAGCAGCCGTCCTCCAGGCTGCAACATAAATGTTTTTCAGTCATTTCCACATAATAAGGAGGCATTTAGCAACAACTCTGCAATACGTTTACATATCATCAACTTCTTTAACCCAACCCATTTTGTTCTGACATGACATGCATCTTTGTTTGCTTTAATTGCTGCACATTAAGCTTTTTTAATCCTCATGATCAGACATAGATCACATTATATTTGGGGTAACTCAGGAGACAAATACTAGGAGCCAAGATGGTCTAGTGGCAGGGCTTTTGACTACGGATCCGAAGGTCGCGGGTTCGCGCCCCGGCCACTACCCAGCTTGGGGTGTCTATGAGTGCGCACCTATTTCTCCAGCTCCCCGAGCGCTTTCGGGCTGCTCACTGCACCACCTGGTAGGTGGTTGGGTTAAATGCAGAGACGAATTTCGTCTGTGTATGGGAACATACGCAGATGACAGGAATAGACATTATTATTATTATTATTATAAGTAGATTTAAGATGGGGTAATCTGACTCGTTTTCTTTTTTACTGAATAAAGCAAACATGTTTAGCACAATACAGAATAAGCAGATGAGAGAACAGATTAATTCATACTGGAACTAACTTAAATGTAGGTCTACTTATTATGTTAAACTATTATTTTAACACAATCTAGCATAGCAAGCTGGGTTATAGTGTTGAGGTTATGCCATGTTTGTTTCTCTTTTGGCAGAGTCTCTACCCAGAAATCCTGAAATACACAGCTGAAGTCAGATAAGCACATTAGCAGCGCTGGACTGGCAATCGGGCGTACCGGGCATTTGCCCGGTGGGCCGGCCAGCCCGTCGGTGATTTTTGGGCCGGTCCTGTCACTCATGAACCAAAAAAATAAATTATAGCTATTTTTTTGTGAATCGCGACGGCCGATTGGTTGATTTTCTTGAACGACATCGATTTAATCCAATGAGATCTCTCAGCACTCTTTGGCGGGCGGGGCGGCCCGACCAGATCAGCCCCTCCCCTTTAGACCAATCAATCAGCCATACACAGAGAGGAGAAGACAACACAGCATGGAGAGCAGCGAAAAGGAGGCGCCGAAAAAAATAGGATTAAAAAGAGACGAGCCCTTCAGGCAGATGCTACAAAATGTATAAAAATAACTCAGATGTTTGCTGGTGGTGTTGGCTGTGGAGCGCCTGCGGCCACCTCGGCAGCAGCAGCCACAGGTGGTCCCGACAGCGGGGGTCTGCAGGTGGATGATGAGGCCGCGGCAGCCGCAGATGCGAGCGTGGGAAATACTCAACTTCCAGTGGCGGTTCTACACACGGTCCCGGCCGCACGGTCCCATGCCCGCGTATGATGGACCCTGGCCGGCCCGCCCTGTGGCCCGTGCTCCGAGCAGTAGCGGAACCAATGCTCATGGCACATACCGATACCAGCCTTGTTTACGTATCGATCCAACCCATGATGCACGTTGGCTTCAAACTATGGGATGGATTGCCTGAACGGAGGCGTGTCTCATGAACCCAGAGTAACAAGACCCGCCTCACATTCAGGAAATCCAGTTCATAGTTTGCAGGCAGCTACAAGCGTGAGGGGCTGACTGAGTACTCTGTTGGGTTTGTTTTGGCATCGTTTTGAAAGAGCGGGTCGTTTGTTTATGGATTGTTTTCATGGAGCTGGTCACGTTATGGATTGTTTACATGGAGCTGGTCACGTTATGGATTGTTTACATGCTGGACGCTTGTTTCTGTCGCAAG
>JBBPBX010038427.1:0-10482 GCA_038048925.1 Garcialebias charrua
TAACATTGCTGACATTATCAGCAAGTCCAAGTCCTCATCCTGTCAACTTGACCCATTTCCCACAGTTCTTGTTAAATCCTGTCTCCCGTCTCTGCTCCCTATCATCACTAATATCATCCACTCCTCCCTAACCTCTGGCATTGTTCCCACAGCCTTCAAATCTGCTGCCATCACCCCCATCATCAAGAAACCAGGTCTTGACTTTACCAACTTCAGTAATCTTCGTCCGATCTCCAATCTGCCCTTCATCTCCAAGATTCTTGAAAAAACTGTTGCTAGTCAACTTCACTCACACCTGTCCAACAACAACATTTATGAAGAGTTTCAATCTGGATTTCGCCCCCACCATAGCACCGAAACAGCTCTAGTAAAAATTACTAACGACCTTCTTCTTGCTGCTGACTCTGGTCTTCTGTCCATCCTCATTCTTCTTGATCTAAGCTCTGCCTTCGACACCATCTGTCATTCTATCCTCCTCAACAGACTAACCTCCATTGGCATCTCAGGTACCCCGTTAGACTGGTTCAACTCCTATCTCTCTGACCGCACTCAATTCATTCAGCTTAAATCCTTCCGTTCCCAGTCTTCCCCTGTCTCCACGTGTGTCCCCCAAGGCTCTGTCCTCGGACCCCTCCTCTTCATCATTTACCTCCTTCCTCTAGGTCACATCTTCCGCAAATTATTATTATTATCTTCTTTCAGCTTCTCCCTGCGTTAGGGATTGCCACAGCGAACTAGTCGCATGAAGACTTGGCAATTGTTTTTTACGTCGGATGCCCTTCCTGACATAACCACAGACCACCGAGCTACCACAGCTCTCTGTGTGGAGCAGAGAGCTGCTATCTAGGGTGCCCGGGGGAGCAGATGGTGTGGGTTAAGGGCCTTGCTCAAGGGCCCAGAGTGGGGCAGATGAGGGTGGAGACAGGCATAGGTCACATCTTCCGCAAATACGGCGTCCATTTCCACTGTTATGCTGATGACACACAGCTCTACCTGTCATCAAAACCTAACTCCACCCACCCACCCTCCATCCTCACCGACTGTCTCAATGAGCTAAATCACTGGTTTTCTAACAATTTCCTTCAACTAAACAGCAACAAAACAGAAATCATTCTTGTTGGTACCAAAAACTCTATTTCAAAATCAGAACATCTTCTCGTCCCCCTTAACAACTCTCTGCTATCCCCCTCCCCTCAGGTCAAGAGCCTCGGTGTCATCCTCGACACCACTCTCTCCTTCACTTCACACATCAACAATATTACTCGGTCTGCCTATTTCCACCTCCGTAATATTAACCGTCTCCGTCCTTCTCTCACACCCCGCTCCACAGCCATCCTGGTGCACAGTCTTGTGACTTCCCGTATTGATTACTGCAACTCCCTTCTCTACGGCCTCCCCAACAAATCTCTCCACAAGTTACAGATGGTCCAGAACTCAGCTGCCCGTGTCATCACTCAAACCTCCTACTATAACCACATCACTCCTGTCCTGCAGCAGCTCCACTGGCTCCCGGTTAAATCACGCATCATCTTCAAAATTCTACTCTCACGTTCAAATCTATCCACAACCTTGCCCCTCCTTATCTATCTGACCTCCTACAAATCTCCATCCCATCACGCTCTCTCAGATCCTCCTCTTCACTACATCTCCATGTACCCTCTGCCCGCCTCTCCACCATGGGGAGCAGGGCCTTCACCTGCTCTGCCCCTCACCTCTGGAACGCTCTACCACCAGACCTTCGAAACACCACCTCCCTTTCTCTGTTCAAGACAGCCCTGAAAACACATCTCTTTAGACTAGCTTATCATTAACTTTACTAAATGTATTTTTATTATTTTGCATTTTATAATCTTTATGTATTTTATATTTCAATTTGTCGCTGATAATGTTTGAACTGCATTGGTTTGTTAAGTGTCCTTGGGTGTCCTGAAAGGCGCTTTTAAATAAAATGATGATGATTATTATTATTATGTATCATTTATAAATAAAATATATATATATATGTATATAATTTTTTACAGTGCGTTCATTAAGTCCGAGTTGCCGTAGGTCGGGGGTGTCGTAAGTTCCCTGTATATCAAAAACCAAAGCTTGTTCAATTGTATTTTTAGACCCAGTCTTACATCATCCGGTGGTTCTGACTTGATCTTGCTCTCAGGATGTTCAGGTGCAGGACCCACAACGGCTCCTGGACGCCCATTCCCCTCCAAATCTTCAAGTTTGGGCTTGACGTCCACCGGCTCTTTGGAATCATCCTTGTTGAGGAGGTAATGGAGAAGGGCGTGGGTCTTTTCCTTCTTGGGGCTGTGCTGCTCCTGTTTAGGATCTGGGATTAAGCCAGGGCCCGCTCCAGCACCCGCGCCTCCCGCTCCACCCTCACCGCCCTCCTGGCCGCCGAGCGACACCTTTCCCGTTGCTTCAGCCGTGATCTTAGCCACTTCATCTGGAGTGTTGCCGTTCTGAAGAAGTTTGTGGAGGATCTTGTGCTTCTCTTGCAGCGAGCCGGTGTAGTGAGCCGATGCGGACGTGCCGCCTTGGCCAGCTGCCAGTCCTGAAGGCTGAAGACTGGCTGAAGACGAGGAGGACACCCCTGTGGATGAGGGGCTGGTCATGCCCCCTGAAGTGTCCTTACTGTCTGATCCTGCAGGAGTGCTGCTGCTGTTTGGGGGTGGTGGGACAGGGGGGCCTGTTGGACCACTTCCACTCATTCCCAGCTCTTCGGTCGGAGAAGTCAACAACTGCAACAACTTCTTATGTCCCTTACTGTCCGGGACCCTGCGCAGGGGGTCAGAGCTCACCACTCCTGCCTCATTGCTTCCTTCTCCGGTGTCTTTAGTCGCAGTAGCTGCCTGACTGTCCGGTCCGTCTCCAGAACTCTCAGCCGGAGGGTGCTGATGGTGGTGGTGATGGTGCACCGGGAGGTGATGGTCACTGGATCCAGGCCCTACACCTCCTACTGGACTTTTGGAGCCCTCCTGGCCTGGTTTGGCCTGCTGGTTGGAGGAAGAGGACGAGTGGATGCTGGGAGAGCTGTCCGGCTTGTGGACTGGTGAGTGGGACGTTAGGGTGGATGGGAGCGAGCTCCCTACTCCTTCGCTGATGGCTTGTAGTGCATTAAGAGAGCTGCTGGAGAAGGAGCAGGTGCTCCCCCCTCCCCCACTGACAATGCCACTCATGGGAGAGTGGATCCCTGGATGATAAAGAAACTCATGATAACGCCAGAAAATATCAATGACTTCGTGTAAAGTTGTGATTTCAGACTACCGGATTTGCCCGGTTGTTAACAGCCTTACCTCCTGGAGAGAACTGGTTGGCGCCCATCTTTGGGCTCCCTCGGTTCCGGGGGGACATCAGGAGTCCCTGCTGGGGGCCGCCCATCCTGGGGCTTCCTGATGGGCTGTTCAAGCCAGTGAGGCCAAACCCGCCGCTGCTCTGAAACGGGGGCTGCTGTGGATGCTGCTGCATGCCTTGGGCCTGATGATTCATGGGTCCCATCTGGTTCATCTGATTCATGGGTCCCACCTGATTCATGGGTCCCACCTGATTCATGTGTCCCACCTGATTCATGGGTCCCACTTGATTGATTTGGCCCATCTGAGTCATCTGCATCATGCGACTTCCCATGCCTCCACCGCCGCCTCCGCTGTTCCCTACGTACATGGAGCCACCTCCCATCGGACCCATGTGGCCCATGTGACCCTGCTCATTCATGCCATATCCCCTGTTCATGCCGCCCATGCCTCCCATCGGCATCCCCCCACCGGTGTTCACATTCATTTGGGGATTCAGGTTGGTCCCACCCATCCCTTGTGGTCGCATAGGGTTGGACATCATGCCTCCACCTGGAGCTGAGCTGTAACCATTGGGCTCCCTGAGTAGAAAAAAAATAAATAAAAAAATAGCACAATCTTTGAGAAAATGTAAAAAAACAAAAAAGATAAAAGTAAAACCACCTTCTCCAACAATACCTTGCATACCTTAGCTACCTTGTACAAATTTGCCACATACTTTTTAAAATATAAATTTGAACAGGGAGTGACATATACTTTTCCGGGTTTGAATCATGTGGGTTTCTGACCTCTGTAGCAGGTGAGTTGAGATGAAACCTTGCGGCTCGTTGCTCATGGGGTGTCGGTACAGTTTGCTCTTGGTCTGGGCTGTGACCGGAGTGCCGTCGGACAGGGAGAAGCGGTACAGGGGCGTCTCGGCATGACCCTGGAGAAAGGCTGCACAGGAAAAGTCTAGTGTTATGCCGACGATACACAGCTTTACATCAGGACTGGAGCATCATCATCTTCACCATTGTCATCTCCATCTTCACTCACTGCCCTCTCTACCTGCCTGGAGGAAATAAGGGCATGGATGAATCAGAACTTTCTTCAATTAAACTGCTCCAAGACTGAGGCCATACTGATTGGCACCCCTCACCAGGTACAAACATCTACTATAACAACAATTTCCTTTTCTGGACAAGACATCCCCCTCTCCACCTCTGTTACAAATCTTGGAATAAAAATGGACTCTCATCTTACATTTGAAAATCACATTAAGCATCTGTTTAAAACCTGCTTCTTCCATCTTCGAAACATCTCCAGACTTCGCCCATCTCTGACTTTTTCTGATGCTGAGAAACTCGTCCATGCCTTTGTCTCCTCCAGGCTCGACTACTGCAACTCCCTGTTTATTGGAATCCCTGGCAAAAACCTTCAGAAGCTTCAATATATTCAAAACAGTGCAGCAAGGATTTTATTGAGAGCTCGTAAATTTGAACATATTACACCCATTCTCCATAACCTCCATTGGCTTCCTGTCACCTACAGAATTCAGTACAAAACTGCTCTCATTACACACCAATGCTTACACGGAACTTCACCAGATTATCTAAAGGACATTCTTGCACCATATTCATCCACCCGGTCTCTACGATCACAGAACAGTAATCTCCTTCACATTCCACAAACCAAATTAAGGACCATG
The DNA here is from genome assembly GCA_038048925.1 of Garcialebias charrua. Classification (NCBI taxonomy): domain Eukaryota; kingdom Metazoa; phylum Chordata; class Actinopteri; order Cyprinodontiformes; family Rivulidae; genus Garcialebias; species Garcialebias charrua. The sequence continues at coordinate 4,978 of JBBPBX010038427.1, forward strand.
GGAGACCGGGCATTCTGTGTGGCTGCCCCCCGCCTATGGAACTCCCTCCCTGACTGCCTGAGAGCTCCACAGTCCCTGGTTGACTTTAAACAAGGCTTAAAGACTTTTCTTTTTAAGCGAGCCTACTCTGCCTCCGCATGATATTATCTAAGTTCTTAGTTGATATTATTATTATTTTTAATTTATTTTATTATTGATTTTTGTTGTTTTATCATTGATTCTACTTGGTTTTATCGCTTGTTTTTATTTGATCATTGATTTTAGTTGCATTTTTTAGCACTTTGAGATTTTTGTTAATGAAAAGTGCGTCATAAATTAAATTCATTATTATTATTATTATTATAGTGATTTTCCCCCCCAATAAAGCAAAAAAAAAAATTATGCCACTAATCAAAACAAAAAAAATTTGTGTACACACACTTCCCTAGATTTATGCTATCTGGTGGTAAACAAACAAATCCTATCCTACATAACTATTCACACCAAAGTCAAAGTCAAAGTCAAAGTCAACTTTATTGTCAGAACTGCAATATGTACAGGACATACACAGGACCGAAATTGCATTTCTCTCAGTCCCTCGGTGCAACAGTAACCATCTAAACACTAAACACTAAAACATTTAATACACATAAGCATAAAATAGTAAAAAAGTGTAACACTGTCCTGAGTTTTTTCATAATAGTATAAAAGTATGAAAATTAACACCAACACTGAAACACCAAACACCCCTAAAACACCAAACACCCAATGAACATAAGCATAAAATGAAATAATAAAAGTGTAATACTGTCCTGAGTTTTTGCATAGTAGTATAAAAAGTATAAAAAGTATATCTAATAAACTGAAGGTTCTAGCATTGACATTTGCAAAGAGTGGCACAGCAGCATATAAGTTAATGTACACAGTATATGTATGAGGTAGTTGATGTTGGTATAGAGGCAAAGTGGCATATGCAGTGAGGCACATAAGGCACATTTGGCATCCTTAGATAAGGCTAGTCAGAGAATGCTGTATATGTATCTGCAGTAGTGTAGATAAAAGTAGTGTAAATGTAAACAGTAGTAATAAATGTAAAGCAGTAGTAATAAATGTAAACAGTATTAATAAATGTAAACAGTGAATGTAAACAGTAGTATGACTATAGGCAGTAATGTAATACAAACATTAGTGCAAATATGAGAAGTAGTGCAAACTGAATGAACACATGACCGAGAGTTTAGTGAATAACCCGTTTGATGACACAGAGTCCAGTGTTAAAAACTTTGTGTTGAGTGGTAATGTGTGAGAAAGTTTTTTGTGTTAAGGCAGTTCAAATGGGAGGGGAGGCAGAGCAGGCAGAGTGTTTAGCATTCTGACTGCCTGATGAACAGAGCTGTCTCTCAGTCTGCTGGTACGAGCCTGGAGACTCCTCAGTCTCCTCCCTGATGGCAGCAGTCTAAAGCGGCTGTGTAGTGGGTGTGTGGGATCACCTGCCATGCGGTGGGCTTTCCGAGTGAGGCGTTTGCTGTGTAAGTCCTGCAGTGAGGGCAAGGAGGTGCCGACGATCTTCTCAGCTGCTTTCACGATGCGCTGGAGGCTCTTGCGGCAGGATGCAGTGCATGCACCAAACCACACAGTGATGCAGCTGGTCAGGACACTTTCTATGGCACCTCTGTAGAAGGTGCACATGATGGAGGTTGAAGCTCCAGCCCTTTTCAGCTTGCGGAGAAAGTAGAGGCGCTGGTGAGCCTTCTTGGCCAGTGCTGCAGTGTTCCTGCTCCAGGACAGGTCCTTTGAGACGTGCACTCCCAGGAACTTGGTGCTGTCCACTCTCTCCACTGCGGTGCTGTTGATGGTCAGAGGGGCATGTTGTGCATCCCTCTTCCTGAAGTCCACGACAATCTCCTTTGTCTTCTCCACGTTGAGAGTGAGATTGTTGTGTCCGCACCACAAGGCCAAGCGGCTCACCTCGTTCCTGTAGTCCGTCTCATCGTTGTTGCTGATGAGACCTACCACTGTTGTGTCGTCCGCAAACTTGATGAAGTGGTTGGAGCTGTACGATGGTGTGCAGTCGTGTGTTAGCAGGGTGAATAGAAGGGGGCTCAGCACACATCCTTGTGGGGCCCCTGTGTTCAATGTGATGGTGCTAGATGTGTTACTCCCGATCCGTACTGTCTGTGGTCTCCCGGTCAGGAAGTCTAGCAGCCAGTTACACATTGAGGTGTTCAGCCCCAGACTGTCCAGTTTATGGATGAGCTGTTGGGGGATGATGGTGTTGAATGCCGAGCTGAAGTCGATGAACAGCATTCTAACATAAGAGTCCTTTGTGTCCAGATGTGTGAGAGCTGTGTGGAGGGCAGAGGAGATGGCATCGTCGGTTGAGCGATTAGGTCGGTATGCAAATTGGAAGGGATCCAGGGAGGCAGGGAGGACAGATGGTCAGATGGTTTGAGAAAGTATTAGTCAAAACTGTTTACTCAAGATTGTGCAGCTTGAACCAAAGTAGACAATAAGTATCCAGGTGGAAACCCTCTAGATCAGAACAACGAGATAAAAGAACCTTGAGCCAGTTCACATAACTTTAGAAACAACGAGCAGACGACGAAAAGACAACAAAGACGAGGAGGCAGAAAAAACTGAAGGAATAAGTCAACTTGTCCAAGAGAAATTAATTATAAAATGTGTTAACAAGTGCAGCCCAAAGACGCAATCTGGACATGATATATGGATGGATCTGTTGTGGCTTGGTGCTAAATGAATAAACTGAACTGAATTGACAGACTTCTGACATGAACCTTGACGTTGAAGCTGGAATGGGTTGAACCTTCCCCCGTTAGTTCCTCTGCTCCAAAAATACAACATGGCTGCTCCCATAAAACAACTCCCAACACAGAACGAGGTTGGGGACACTCGGTCTGTCAATATAATACTGTATGTTGCAGCCAAACGAAGCCGCAAACCACAGATACATAACAGCCAGTGGTGTAGTCTACATTTTTGTACTGGGTAATACTGTGCTTAGAAACTAAAGTACACCGTTAGTACAGTGCAAACTTTAATTTATTTTGATTTTTAAGCATACTGACCATTTCAAAATGTCTCTGATGCTTTTATTTGAATAAATGCACAACAAACTTTGTACAACAGTTGGCTTTGTATTAAAAATGTTATAGAATTTATAAAACAGTATCAAAGCAAAACACGTTCAAGTATTAAATAGTGAGTACAGAAATATTACTTATAAAAAAAAAACAGGTTGAACCAACTCAATGTGTCTATAAAATGTTACAAATGTGTTGACAATGACACGAGCCCATGTCACACATCATTGCTAATGATACGTGACATGGGCTCCTGTCATTGGGCACTTTTAACAGGGTATACTGAAAATCCCAAGCTTTTCTAGTGGATATACTCCGTATGGGTGCATATCATAAAGACTACACCACTGATAACAGCGCTCAAATGATTTTAAAAAAAAAGAAAGGGCTGTGCAGAAGTTTTAATGCACTTTCGCATACGGTTATGCAACATAGCTACAAAGACCAGACTTGTCTTTAGGCAGGTTTAGACTGTTTGCAGTTCACTGCTCAGGCTGCCAACATCATGCGTAGATGTGAGCTTTACGAATTAAGCTTTGCAAAACCAAGAGAGGCACGGAGCAGAACTCAGCTGTGTTGACGTGAACTACACATTAAACGTGTGGAGGAAGTCTCCCACGTGTTGATTAATGTATGCAATTTAACAACCCTTTTTGGGGTTAACTCAAATTTTTAAACTAAATACAACATTTTAAACTAAATACAACATTTCTCTGCATCATCATTTTCAATTTCATTTTCCCTCAGTCCAGGGAGTTGGATTGTGGAATGACTTGAGTGTGATATAAAAAAAGCAATGTCAATGTTTGTGTTTAAAAAAATGATGAAGAGTGAATTGTTGAAGAAATACGTATGAAGTAGTTCAATGTGTAATAACTCGAAATTTGAAAATTGAGATGAGCTGTTCATTTTTTTCATTATTACTTATATATAATTATTGTTTGAAATGATTTTTTTTTTCTAAAAAGGGGCAGACATAATAAGATATTTTCTTCTTCTGCCGCCTTTCATTTTACATTTTCTTTTTTATACAAGAAACATGTGTTTGTTGTGTGTTCTTTTTTATAAAATGAATAAATAAATAAATAAAATAAATAAATATTTTCCTCTGTAAAAAAATAATCTGCTTATTTTTGTGTAGGTTTTTTAAAGTCCTGCAGTCGGATGGTTGCACAGACCAGACGTCACTACGTCACAGCCTTGAGCTGCAAAACCGGTTTACCTTTTTGTGCGTCGGCGGTTTTGTCTCTGTTACTACCTTGCTTGGCGGCAGAAAGGTGCAACAGAGGTGGCCTGAGTTCAACCCCCTTGTTTGTCCACTCATTCAGAAATCACACAGAGATGGCCAGAAGGCACGTAAGTCCTGTCTTGAAGTGTTCTGACAAAGAGCCTTTTGAAGGTCTTGTGTAATCAAATTACAGTAATTAGTTTTCAATAAAATTGCTGGTTTTGAGAGAAGAGTGGGGTTTATAGTTGTACGTTTTGGACTTTTATTGCACATGTATAGAGTCAAAAAAATGAATTTTAGTAACAGAAAGAAGAGAAAAGTGACTTCTAATGCTGTAACACGGTGACATTCTTATTAAAATCAATATTTAAGTGCTTGTGCATGAGGAGCTTTCATGTATTTACACAGCAGGTCTCACTGAGATCAATAAGTACTGTGCTAATGGACAGAAAGCAATGATGAACTATAAAGACATAATTTAAATTAATTACGCTTGGCTATAATTAGAGCATCCTAAGCTACACAATGGACCACACAGTGAACTCAGTCCTGATTTATCTTCTTCCATTTGCCTTCAAACCGTCCGCAGTGGATTTAATTGAGATCAAAGCGTCGTGAGTGTCGATTCCAGCTGTGTGAGTTTTCAGGCGTGACCCACCCTCATGGTAGTGGCGTTTGTGCGAAAAGGGCTGCCCGTCGCTGTGCTGCAGGAACATCTGGATGCAACGCCTCAACAAGTCCTCCCATCCCGAACGCATCGACGCTCGCAGAGACGTCTGGTCGATTTGAATCAGTTTACCTGCCGGGGAGGACAGACGGCGAGACGAAGGGAGGGATGAGTCGAGCCCGGTCGGAGGTGCAGAACCATCAGTCTGCGTGACTTTGGATACTCACCTGAGAGCTCGTGTCTGGTGTTGAAGCTCTCCGTTCTCTCCATGGCTGTGACTCGACGGGCCACACAGATCATACATGACTGCAGGTCTGCAGGGAAAGATTTCATGTTTATCAAATGTTAAGGCCCACCATTTGAATTCACTTCTCCAGAAAAATGTCAGAAGAAGGGGTCAAGAGGAGATGGATGACTTTTTTTAGTAGGTTTTTATGAAAATGTGCAATCACAGTCAGATGACTTAACAACAAAGAGACATTAGTGTCGCATTATCTATTTTTGGGTGTGGACTCACTTTTCTTAAGGAA
>JBBPBX010038427.1:10698-21857 GCA_038048925.1 Garcialebias charrua
TACTTGATTAAAAATAGTTCATATGTAGTAAGTTTTGTTTAACGCGTGCTGAGTCTTTATGAACGTTACTGACTCCCCCTTACCTTCCCCCTCTTCGATCATGGCCTTAGGCTGAGTGAGAGCAAAACACTGCATCGTCTCGTACCGCGGTCCTCCTGGCCCCTCCTCCATGGGGCCGTGGGCGTGGCCAAATTTGACCAGCATCCGGCAAGTGAAGGTGTGACTCTTCTGCCGGGCTGCTTCATTTCCCCACGACACGCCATTTACTGAAACAAGAGGCACACAGACAAAGAGAAGGTCAGCCACAGTGGGGCGTAGAGAGGAACGAAGGCCAAGCTGCGAACGGAGCGCCTGTAATTAAATCTCACCAGTGGCTCACACCCAGTCCCCACATACACACAACTACAAACCAAACAAACAAACAAACAACAAAAAAGCACAGCCACATGTATCGTCTCTGGAAAATAGAGAAGCTAAAGCCTCTCCCACTGTGTGGATCTCTGACTAAATGGACCATGGGATTAATGTAGACTAGGTGTCGATTTCCAATACTGCTCCCTCTCAGTTCCAATCCTTACACTCAGTCTGCTCTGCAGTGGGCAGAGGCCGGGACACTCAGCCATCCATCCTCATTTAGACCCTGACTACTCATCACACACACACACACACACACACACCCACACACACACACACACACACACACACACACACACACACAAACACACACACACGTGCACACTTCAGACGGGGTCACCTTCACAGAGAAAGAGAAAAGGGAGGCAAACTTCAGACATCCAACTGTTCTCCAAGGTCTGTGTGGAGCCTTATCAGGGCTTGGAGTCGGCCAAAGGTTTCTGAGTGGCAGGTGCAGGGAGGAGAGCAGGAACTATCTGAGTGGGATGGGAGGAGAGCAGGAACTATCTGAGTGGGATGGGAGGAGAGCAGGAACTATCTGAGTGGGATGGGAGGAGAGCAGGAACTATCTGAGTGGGATGGGAGGAGAGCAGGAACTATCTGAGTGGGATGGGAGGAGAGCAGGAACTATCTGAGTGGGATGGGAGGAGAGCAGGAACTATCTGAGTGGGATGGGAGGAGAGCAGGAACTATCTGAGTGGGATGGGAGGAGAGCAGGAACTATCTGAGTGGGATGGGAGGAGAGCAGGAACTATCTGAGTGGGATGGGAGGAGAGCAGGAACTATCTGAGTGGGATGGGAGGAGAGCAGGAACTATCTGAGTGGGATGGGAGGAGAGCAGGAACTATCTGAGTGGGATGGGAGGAGAGCAGGAACTATCTGAGTGGGATGGGAGGAGAGCAGGAACTATCTGAGTGGGATGGGAGGAGAGCAGGAACTATCTGAGTGGGATGGGAGGAGAGCAGGAACTATCTGAGTGGGATGGGAGGGAGTGGGTGATATCTGAAGGCGATTCCACAAAAACTGGGATTATCTTCATCGCAGGGGGAAAAACCCCGACATGGCAAACACAATCAGTCAGTCAAGAAAAAACAAATATACCATATTTTTCAGAGTACAAGTCGCATCAGTCACAAATAAGCATCATGAAGAGGAAAAAACATTTAAGTTGCATTTATTATGCACCACTGCTGACTCATCACATTTATTTAATCTGACTCATCACATTTATTTAATCTGACTCATCACATTTATTTAATCTGACTCATCACATTTATTTAATGGTCAAAGCAGTTTCATTTCACCTGGGCAGCACAGCACCATCCATCCATCTGTCCAGCCATCATCCATCCATCCATCCATCCATCTGTCCAGCCATCATCCATCCATCCATCCATCTGTCCAGCCATCATCCATCCATCCATCCATCCATCCATCCATCCATCCATCGCGGGCAGAGCTGCTAGTAGTCCAGCATGCCTCCACCTGCACCAGCTGAGTGAAGCGAGCGCACGGTAGGACTCGCTGTTACCGCTCTTAGAAATCTAAAGCATCAGTCAAAAATTGTGTTTTGTATATGGAAATAAAAACTTATATAAGTCGCAGGACTGACAAATCGATGCAAAAAAACTGTGACTTATATGTCGGAAAATACGGTATTTGAAAAACACAAGAGCTCACATTGTGTGTGTGTGTTGGTTTAATTGTAATGGGTATAGTCAGCGGTCATCCCACAGGAATGTGCAGCGAGAGCACATTTCATTCACAGGAAAGATAATGAAGGGGAAGAGCAGCGGAGCAAGACCCACCGAGGGGTGGGAGAGGGCGGCTTGAGGAGCAGACAACCACAACGCTCACCCTCGCAGGCGGCGGCATCGACGGCGAAAGAGGAAGAGGAGGAGCGAGTCGAGAGAGGCACCGGGGATGCTGAGCGCACGAGTGGATGAAAAGCAACGTTACATAAAGAAAGGAGGGATGGGTGAACGACGGAGGGCAATAACTGAGAGAATGTGTCAATGAGTCGTCTGCTGCTTAGTGATGTTGCGTTGTTCAAACAGCTGATTCAGTCGAGCACAAGAACAAAACACACGCCAAAACGTTTCAGTTTTAAACCAACTGTACTGAGAAATGACAAAGTTGAGGTTGTTCTGATTAAATCTCAAAATGATCTCGTGTGAAATTGCAGCTGATGATGTCAAAGCCGTTAGCAGGCAGAACACGTGTTGTGAATGACTATCAGCTACTACCATCTCAAATTTTAGCTCAATATCTGTAAAATTATCTGAATTGCAGCCATTTTTTGTGTTTGATAAATTCAATTATCTGTGACGGCCATCTTTAATTGGACTGACTCTAAAAGTTAACCAGTCACTTCTTCATGAGATATTTCGCTAACAGACTGACAAACTGGCAAACACGATCACCAGCCTCTCTCCTTTCGTTGGCAGGCACTACTTCATCAGGATGTCAATATTTACAGGCTCACACACTCAAACTGCATCTTGGACACATCAAACTGATCAATAAGTGTGTTTACTCAAGTAGCTGAGCATCGGTCAGGTTGAAAAATAAAACAGCTGAAAACACGGGGCGGCGTGCATTATTCAGCAGGTGAAGTTTGCACGAGAGCCTGTTTTACTCTGTCTGGACCACTGAGTGTGACTGACAGCTGCACTCTGCCTGCTTAGTGCCGAGTGTGTGTGTTGTCAGGTGTGTGTGTGTGTGTGTGCATGAGAAGGCCTCCCAGGAGCTCCTCATTACAGTGGAGGAGTGTGAATATGTAAGTGAGGTGGTGCAACCTCTACAAGTTTGGTTCTGGAGGAAGATGTTGAGCATGTGAAGCAGCGTGTGTGTGTGTGTGTGTGGTGTGTGTGTGTGTCCTTGTTTATGCTACTTTGTAAGGCCCATTTTCCCCATTTATACTACATTGTGAGGATCAACTGCTCCTTATGGGGCCCAAAGCCCGGGCCCCATAAGGAGATGTCCTGTTGGTGGGTTAGGGGTTAGGTTTAGGACTAAGGTGTGAATTGAGGATGTGTTAAGTTTAGGGTAAGGTATGCATTGGTAATGGTTAGGTTTAGGGTAAAGGTCAGGGTTAGGCTATAGAAATGAATGAAAAATGAACGGAAGTCAATGCAATGGCCCCATAAAGATAGCAAAACAAACCTCTGTGTGTGCATGTGCGTGTGTGTGTGTGTGCGTGCGCTCACTGGTGGACTTGGGCAGGTTCTTGTGGAACTCCTCTCTGTCGTCCTCGTGCAGGATGTTGTACACGCTGGTGTTGATGAGCTCCTCCTGTTTGAACTGCAGGTACTGCGTCACGTTGTCCGACACGAACACCACGCTGCCCTCCCGGTTCACCACGAACAGGAAGCCGTCCAGAGCCTGGGGGCACAGCGGCAGTGAAGGGGGTGGGGGGGGTCATCGAATGAAAAGCACGAGTACAACGTCCTCCGACGGACAGGAGGCCGAGAGGTGGACTCACCTGCAGCAGAAGAGGCCCCAGGTGGTCCTTGTCGATGACGCCCTGACCGGTCGAGGACACGTCTGACTTCTGGACGTCGTCATCGTTGGATGAAGCTTTTCCTGTGGGAGACAACACAGAAGGAAGAGAAGAAGAGACGAGGTGAGAGCCACAACGCCTGAAAGAAACTTGAGCAAACTCACGGCTCAGCCTTCACCAGCAGGGGGCAGCGTTTCTCAAGCTTCACACGTGTTTGGCTTGAGAAGGAAACGGGGGTGAGGGGGAGGGTGTTAAAACTTCAGGTGAGGAGGGAGACGGTCGGTTTCCCGTCAGGAGGAGTAGAAGGCTGGGTGCATGTGGAGCAGGTAGCTGCTGTCCCCGTGCTTTATATTCAGTGTCAGACGGTGAGGGATAGTCTGGTAGGCTGGGAGAGAAAGGATGGGGGGAGAGTGTGTGGAGGGGGGTGGGGGTGAGGGGGGAAGCTGTAATGGTGCAGGGGCAGAAGCTGAGGCACCTGAATTATCAGAGGGGCTGAGACTGAGAGGAAATAAGAAGAAGAAGAGGGGAAAGAGGGATGTGGAGAACAAATGGTGGTCAGGTTGTTGTAGAAACGAGGGATCAGGTCTGAGAGAAGGAGCCGGGGGCCGCTCCACTGCAGGAATCATTCTGTCTGATGATGGGGGGAGCAGGTACCCACACAAAGGAGAGACAACACGAACGTTACTGACAACAGTCAGGAAGTTGAGTAAGGACTGAAAGACGAGGGGGGAAAAGACTGAGAGACATCGTTTAATATCCATCGACGCTGCGAGTAAAACCTCCGAGTGCAGCGGAGACGAAAACACAAAACAAGTGAAGGATGGAGAAGAGGAGGGGGGAAAAAAAGAAGTGAGAGCAGCTGAAAACAAGAGAGGAAGAGCAGGTAGAGGAGTGTAAACGCCCGTGTCATTTCTGTCTTCACTTCCTGTAGCTATGGCAACCTGTCAGCAGCCAGTCAGGCGTCTTCCTGTTGAGGTTCAGCACACTGACTGAGACGTCAGCTCTTCCCTGATCTGATGGAAGTTCACCCCGAGTGGAGAAAACCCTCACCGCTTCACATCCAGGACTGCAGGGTTCATTTCACTGCAGCACGAGAAGAGGAAGTGACCACAGCAGCCGTGACGGAGATAATAATCTGGCAGCTTAGCAGAGTGGGAGGGGCATGTGAATACCTGCGAACGTCCAATTAGAAGCTGGCGACGTCTGCAGGCAGCTGTGCACGATCACACAGGCCCACAGAGCGCGGCCAGCGTTCCCACCAAAACCAGTCGGGGCAGTGAAACGTGCGGGAGACGACCGACCGGTTCGTCCGCGCACCTTTTTCGTTCGCTCCGCGTTTTTAACCGTCTGACCCCTGGGGGGCGTCAGTGACGTCCACTCACCCTGCTCCTTGATCTGACGGATCTGGCGCACGGTCTCTTTGAGGATGGCACATTTGTCTGGTTTGACGTTGAAGCTGTCGATGTCGCTGAGGTTGGCTGAGATCAGCTCCGCCAGCTCCTCGATGTATTTGCTCTCCTGCTCCCGACGCTTCCTCTCACACCTGCGGGGAAAGGAGGCGCAAAGGCTAGAACCAAACTAAGAAAACTTTACGTTTTAGGTGTTCAGTGAGCTCCCTGCGTCTGAAAACGACGTCAGGCAGTTCCAGGTACAACTGCTGACATTAAGCAGCAACTACGGTGGCTCTAGTTCAGCTTTAAAGAAGTTAAGTTGAAGTTTGATAATAGCTGAGAGATTTTAATAAAATAATACAGAAAGTGGCATCTGTCAATGTCACATGAGCAGTGGTGGGATGTAACTAAGTACAAGTACTTTGTTACTGTACTTAAGTACATTTTTCATGTGTCTGTACTTTACTTTAGAGTTAAATGTGGGTACTTTCAACTTTTACTCCACTACATTTTACATTAAGTATCTGTACTTTCTACTACACTACATTTCTATAAAGAGTTACAAGTTACATTCACATTACAGTTTTTTGATTTCTTTGTTAGTTAAGTAACTGATGGTGAGAGGGGAGTTGGTCCATTGAATCACTGCAAAGTGGACAGGTAACATTACACCCGCCGTCAAGAAGAGCTGGACCAATGATGTATATTCTAGTATAATTGAGCTGGGAGCACCCACAGCACCACTAACACCCAAAATGGATTCCACCACGGAGAGTCAGCCAGAAGATACACACCACCCATGGCCTTATTGAAAGACTATTGAAAGACAGTTCAGTACAGCAGGACAGATTCTCTCTCCCAAAAGAGCCAGACTGGACTCAAAAAACTTTGAAAAACAACTTCTTCTGAACTTGAACAAGAAATTCTTGCTGCAATATTAAAATGTGTCAGTTCATGGGATGTCAGGAGACAAGAGATGTCTCCAAATGTCTCGACACTCAGGTCCAAGTTTTGAAAATGTTGTCAGGATGTTAAAATATTGTTCACTATTGACCCATTGGTTGACTAGAGACAGTATTTTAACTAGACACCCCTGATGCATGCTCAATAATCCAGGTAGAAAAATCTAAAAAAGCTAAGTCTGGTCCTCTGGACATTCAAAAAAACAAAACAAAACAAAGCAAAAAATAAATAAAAACTGTAGAAACATTTCGTCTTTCGTCCGAAACACTTCCTCAGTCTGAGCTGCTGTATTCAGCTCAGTCTCATAAATAGCACCCTCTCACATTGGATCAACCAGTTTGCTATTTTAACTAGAGTTGAAAACATACTGGAGTTGAAATGATCAGAGTATGTTCCTTTCCTTTTTTCAGGCAGTCAATTTTTACTTAAACGTGTTTACTGCAGTTAAAATGACACATTTGTTTTGCTTTGAGTTAAATAAAACTTCCAAAGATATAATAATTCCTTTCTTATTTTGCCTAATAACATTTAACTCTGCAGGTCATCACTGAAATTCTGACGCACAGAATCACAAATTCAAGAGTGAACAGTGTCACAGAGTAAACACAATAAAAACATGTGTTATCTGCAGCATTGTTCATTAAAGTGGAACAACACTATTAATGTATTACAGAAAATATACATACAGTACGCACACTTAATGATACTGTAGACCATTGCATTAGGTAATACATTCAGCAAGTACTTTTACTTTTAATACTTTAAGTATTGTTAAAAGCAAGTACTTATTTACTTTTACTTAATTAAAAACGTTAATGTGGTACTTCTACTTTTACTAGAGTACATTTTTGGCTGTTTATTTGTACTTTTACTTACAGTAAGTACAGTGTTTGAGTATTTTCTCCACCACTGCACATGAGTTAGCACAAAAGCTTAATTTCAAGGTTCCACTGCAGCAGCGTCAGCGTTATCATTCTCAACAGATTATCTTACTCTAGTTTAAACTCTGGCCTGACAAGCAGCAGGAGATACGAACTCCTTCAAGGACCGCAAGGCATCAACTTTTTTTAATATTTCCTACAAAAGGTCTTTATTCTAATTCTTTGCCGTTTCAATCATAAATAAGACCAGAAGAAACTAATTGTGCTCACACAGCAGCTGTTCGTCTGAGGCTTACTTTTTACTGTGTTTCTGTCTGCTTCTCGTTAAGGGTGCTGTCAGGGAGCGAGGGACACGGGTGTGTGGTTACCATGGTGATCGTAAAGCACCAGTGGCAGCAGCTTTGTTTTCATCTGGGTTCTCTTATGCAGCTTAACGATCTACATGAAGACACTTATTGTCTTAGAGCAGATCATATCCAGAAGTTGATGTAGAAACTTCAGGCGGGCGCTGCACTCAAGCCCTTTCAAACATCGTCAGAAGCGTTTAAGCATTTACTTTTTATCAGTAGAGAGAAACATTCAGAAAGGATCATCAAATCATTCATGCAGAAATGATTTCTTGAAAAGCACAAAGTCACATGTTGAGATTTTGAAGACAGCAGAGCCTCTTCATGCCCACATTTTAATGATCCTCAGCTTCCAATCCAGACGAGGATTTGGCTGGAGAAACCACTGACCCACTAGCCCACTTTCCTGCATTCCCCCCACACGCACACACACGCGCACCCCCCCCCCCTCACCCTCTCATGCACGGATCTCACTCACTCACCCCAGGCCGGGTGTGTCGCAAGTGGAGAGCTTGCGTTTCCGGTTCTCTGAGCTGAGAGGCTCCATGGAGTTGTCCCCCAGTCCGCTCATCGTCAACACATATCAGCACCTGCTGGGAAGGAGCACACACACACACGTGTAAATAAGGCAGAAAGTGAACGGGAGTACAGGTGGTCTCCGACTTACGAACGAGTTCCGTTCCTACGCACCGTTCGTAACTCGAAAATTCGTAAGTCGGAGCGCATAACACGTGTCGTTCGTAAGTCCGGATTTTTGGTCGTAAGTCGGAAAATGTATGCTACTGCTGCGCCGCACACCCGTTTATCAACACGAGACTGAACCAAAGGTGGGCACATGAACGCTGGGGACCGCTAATGCGCTAATCCGCTTACAGCGGACCTAACGTTTTTGTCAGCGTAACAGCAGAGTGACTAACTTTTATAATTCATAAGCGGATTTGTGCTATTTTTATTTAAAATGCAGTACCGCTAATAACTAATTATCTATCAGTAAAAACGAATAAACTTATTTACAGGCTCTTATGCTGGCTCCGTAGCTGCTTGTTTTACCTTTTTCCCCCTTGCTCCCTCACCGTAAAGAGCAGAGAGGAGGGAGGGTTGGAGGGGGAGCAGAGGGGAGAACAGACGCGGATCTACCATGTAGGCAAATGATGCCGTTGCTTGGGGCCCCAAATCAGCAAGGGCCCCGGCCCCGCCCCGGCCAGTCACCTACATCACTAACATTGCTCATGCTTGTTAATGTACATTTAACATAAAAATAATTATAGCTACGATGAAAACGATCATTAAAAACGCAATACAAAAACCGGTCGATTTCTGTATCCCCCTACTAAAAATGGACTATTCCATCTTGACATCTTCCGGGTCAGAGGTGAACTCGGGTGCTAACGTTTATGGCTAGCTGTTTGCGCTCGGTTTCTTCATAAATCCGCAGAGAACCCCGCTGTTTCAAGCCAAATTAACGCGGCCGGAGGATTGTATTGTGTGTTTTGTGTCCACCACTCGACGGTGAGTCGTTTGTTTTATTTATTTGGGTTCCTTTTATGTAGAAATGCGGTGGCGAAACGCCCGTGTATTTGAGATTTAAAAGTGGTCTTAGGGATTAAAAGATCATTCTCATTTTGTTAATTTCGTGGCCGAATAGAATATATGTACGTAAAGTATTAAATAAATCCTTTGATTTTTGTAATTTCATCCTTTTAGGATCATTTTAGTTACTTTTCATTAAATCTGTTGACTGCCTATAGAATTTTGGAATTGGTTTAATTTATTTTTCGGTTGCGCAACAAAAAAGAAATTACTATTTGTTTTTTGAAACAATATTGAAGTAAATTAAGCTTAATTGACTCTTATATGAATTAAACTTGGATACAACTTGGAAGTGCACTTTAAAACTTGATCTCTAACTTTAATTTTACCTGTACTGTTGATGTGGTCTTTGAATTGAAGTTATAATAATAATAATGTAATAAACTTTATTTGTATAGCACCTTCCTGCAATGCCTTGCATTGACCAAGGTGCTTAACAGATATAGGATAATCTAAAAAAATAAATACAAAGTATGTGCATGTGTAATGAAGAATATAATTTGTACGTGCAGCTGTTAATACATGTAAAGTTTTTTTTTTAATGTTTGTTGCTCTTTTTGCCAACTGTGATGTTTCTTCTGTCCAGGACTGTAAATATCCAGGTGGGTCAGGAGGAGTTAATGGGAAGCTGCTGCTGTGACGTAAGAGGTAGGATAAAGGTGTATAACAGTTCATGCACCGCTAGTTGGCAGTCTAGTGCAAATATTGCATAACTTGTTGGCTAGCAATTGTTGAATTTAATTAGCGGTTTAGAATTTAGCTTCCCCTAATTTTCATAAGACATTAGTGCTTTTGAAATTGCGGACCTAAATAAATTAATTAGTGCTTTAGAAATAGCGGAACTAATTTTTGGATTAGCGCTGCCCAGCACTGGACTGAACAAGTGTACTGGTTCATAAATAGGGATGGGAATTGATAAGAATTTAGCAATTCCAATTCCTTTATCGATATAGTTTATCAATTTAATTCCTTATCAATTCTCTTATCAATTCTCATTGGGTTAGGCAATAAAATATAGTAAACCATTTGTGTGCATGCAGTATTTAATGATCTTTCACCAAAACAAAAATATAAGTTGTATGAATAATGAATTCCTAATTAACATTAACACATCATCAAAAAACGTTGGATGAATGTTTATGAATCAAACATGCACAGAACTTTGTTTACAAACGGTTAGCTAACACACTTTCATCTAAAAACACATACCAGTGCTGTATTTACTGTACAACTGTTCGTAAGTCCGGAACGTCGTAAGTCGGGGACCACCTGTATTTAGGCTGTCTCTGTGTTTTGAGTTGGTTTCATTCAGCTAATTAAGAAATGAAGAAGACATCGATCCTCTTGAACTCAGCCAAAACACCTCAAACAGAAGCAGGACATGAAGCGACACACGGGAGGGTAAAACATGCTTATAACATGCACATCATTTATAACATGCACATCATTTATAACATGCACATCATTTATAACATGCACATCATTTATAACATGCACATCATTTATAACATGCACATCATTTATAACATGCACATCATTTATAACATGCACATCATTTATAACATGCACATCATTTATAACATGCACATCATTTATAACATGCACATCATTTATAACATGCACATCATTTATAACATGCACATCATTTATAACATGCACATCATTTATAACATGCACATCATTTATAACATGCACATCATTTATAACATGCACATCATTTATAACATGCACATCATTTATAACATGCACATCATTTATAACATGCACATCATATTCTCCTGGCAGCCACGGGCTAACATAAACAAGTCTCATCAGCCTCCTCCTCCTATTTGCAGAACAGAAGCATGTGAGGTGGTGCTTGTTTGTGTGTGTGAGGACCTGTGCATGCACGAGTTCATCAGCTCATTTGGTCTGTACACACACACACATACACACACACACACACACACACACACACCGGATTAGCAGTGTCTCTGATGAAAAGCCACGGTGCACGGCTAACCTCGTTAGACAGGCATCTCTCTCTCTCTCCCATAATGCATTGCACCTGTCTCCAGGAAGTGAGCTGATG
>JBBPBX010038428.1:0-30402 GCA_038048925.1 Garcialebias charrua
ATAATAATAATAATAATAATAATAATAATAATAATAATAATAATAATAATAATAATAATAATAATAATAATAATAAAAGAACAATACCTCTTCTCGGGGCGGCCGTGGCGTAGTGGTAAGGGGAGTCGTCTCCCGATCGGAAAGTTGGCGGTTCAACTCCCGGGACCCGCACCATGTGTCGTTGTGTCCTTGGGCAAGACACTTAACCCTGAGTTGCTCCCAGTAGGACTGGATAGCACCCTGCATGGTAGTCTGCCGCCACCGGTTTATGAATGTGTATAGCATTCAATATATATGTGTAGCACTTTGAGATTTTCAGTAATGAAAAGTGCGTTATAAATTGAATTTATTATTATTATTCTTGAACAGTTGTTATGAGGTGGTTGAATCTCTCGGTCATCATCATCATCATCTTCATCAGGGCTTTAATCAGCTCCAGGGCTTGTTGACAACATCAGTTTGAGCTTTTCATACAGTGCTGAACATTTTGACTGATGTGTTGACATGATGGATGTCATAACGGGGCTCAAGAACTTTAAAGTCAGCGCATCAACAACATTCAGACGTAGATCCAGAGCTTTAAAAACTTCTACAGTTTGTGTTATTGCTCTAGACCGATCTGAAATACCTGATGAAGGCTGCTGTTAGCGGTGTTAGCAACAAGCTGTTAGCGGTGTTAGAAACAAGCTGCTTTTGTTGCTTGTAGAAGATGTTCACCTTCAGATGATGTCGTTTCAAGTCTGTTAACAAGTCAGACATGTTGCTGCTGCAGATCCAATCTCCGTGAAACAATGTCGACTCACAGCTTTGGATTTGTTCACGTCTTTTAACAAGAAAGCCATAATGTTCCCAAACAGGAGACCGCAACGAGATGCTAGGCTGCTAAGTGCAAGATAATTGTGCCGTGCTGAAACACGCCTAGGAGTTTTAGTTCTGCGGTGCATATATTCTCCTGTTAATAAAATGTAATGAGTGAAAAAATAACTGAAACGGTACGCAGGTGGACCGAACCGAACGTGCCGCACCGAAACGGTTCGGTACACCCATGTGTACCGTTACACTCCTACCATCTTCTATTTGCATATACACTAACACCAGCATATTACTACAAAAAACAATTTTAAAGGCAGAAAAAAATTAAAGTCATTCTGTTCTGAACAAAGGACCGCCTGTGAAAAGTTATTTTTTAATATCACCCATTCAAATTTAACAAAGTTAATTAAAAGCTAAATTACCTCTCCAGTGTCAACCTTTAGGAGTTTTACCGCTGTTATAAATGACAATTTATTAACTTTATTGTTGCTAAAAAATACTTGAACATTAAAAAAACCACACGATTGGTAATAATACAGGCAAACCGCCCGTTATAGAGAAGGCAGCATTTATATTTCATAATTATTTTTATGCCGTATGTCCTTCCTGACACAACCAGACTTCTGTGTGAAGCAGAGCTACTATCTAAGGCTCCCGGAGGAACAGATGGTGGGGGTTAAGGGCCTTACTCAAGGGCCCAAAGTGGAGCAAATGAGGGTGGAAGCAGGTGTGTTTCACCATTCCCACCCACATGTTGATTTTGCCAGTACTGGGAGTTGAACCGGCAATCTTCCGATCACAGGCCCACCTTCTCTAACCTCTGTACCACCACTCCTACAATAATGATTTAATACAGTGTAGGATTTAAATTTGCAGATATTTATGATGAACTGCAAACACCTAAAACTGACCCCTTCACAGAGATAACATTTGGAGGGTTTTGGATAATAAAAAAATCACACGTTAAACAGAGACACACCTTTGTTATAGTTTTGTTCAAATATGCCAATTGTAGTATCCTGATGCATGTTCTATAATTCAGGTAGGAAAAAAAAAGTTAAGTCTGGTACTCTGGACGTTTACACGTTTTGTTTTTTGAACCCATCCAAAGGACCCTCTCAGGCTAATATACTGTAGCACAGGGGTCACCAAACTTTTTGAGACTAAGTGTCACATTTCATGCTCCCTGCCTTGTCTGCCTGTTCATCAGTCCCTGTTCAGTCACTCTGCCACACTCACCTGCCTGCATTTGCAATCAAGCTCATGAGTTCCACCTGTTGTCTGTCCTATATAAGCTCTTCTCCCTCACCAAGTCTCTGCCAGATTGTCGAACACTTTCAGTCAGTAGATGTCCAGCGCCTTGTCCAAGCCCTCACCTGATCTCCTGTTCATGACCTCACGCCTGTCTCCTGGTTTTACTGGCCTGCTCGCTCCTTGCCTGGTTTGCTCTGCTTTTCTGATTCCTGGATCACGACCCTGTTTCTACCCACTGGACCTTGAGTAAGGATTACCCTCAGGACCTGTTTGTTCAACCTCTGCCTCTTCGTGTTTTGACCTTGTTTCCTTCTGGACCATGATCTAAGCCGGTCTCCCAGTTGAAACAAGCTCTCTGCACTAAAGGCGTCTCTCGCCAACTTGCCCACCGCCTCAGGTATCCTCACAATTCTCTGCATTAAAGGCCTCTCTCGCCAACCTGCCCACCACCTCAGTTAACCTCATTTTCTGGTCTGGTTCCACCCAAGAAGATTGGTCCTTTGAGAGGTTCTTTGACTGCTACCAATTACTCCATCCTAATAAAATCTGTGAACTTTCTCTGTGTCTGGTTGTATTTCAGAATCCAAACCTCTGATTCGTGACACTAAGAGCTACTTTAGTGGGACAAATTTGCATGGCTCAACTGTAATTATAGTATTAATAATAATACATTTACACATGTGAATACATGACTGCCTGATCACATCTGATCTGATCAGTATTATTAAAGACTCCACACAATGATTATCAGTAAGGATTTAGCTTGGTAAATATGATAAATTATTATTGATAATTAGTGATTAGAACTCTCAATCGAGAACTTGAATCCTCAGTTTGAATCTTTTTGGGCTCTTCTGTACGACTGTAAATTGTAGCTGTGACTGGGAGTGTGGATGGTTGTTTGTCTCTTTGTCTGTCTCTCTGATGGACTGGAGACCTGTCCTGGGTGTCCCCTGCCTTCACACAAAAGCAGCTGAGATTGATTCCAGTCCTAAACAAGGGGGCATAACAGATAACTTATTAACTGATCTTTAAACATAAAACACTGTTTATTTTATGTTAAAGTCAATCTGTAACATTTGAAATTCATTGAGTTTTATAAATATTTTATTAACTGTTTTGTAGGAATGAACACATTTGTAACATTCATTCAATATGCCTTTTACTATTAACAAATCTGTAGCATTTTTTAAGAACCTATTAAGAATAAAATATTCCAATCAAGCCCGGTTTGCACTAACAAACAGTGTTTGTAACATTTCAGATTAACTCTTAAAGGTCCACTGACATGATTTTTTTACTATTCATAAAATTGCTCAAAATATATATATATTAACATTTANAAAGGTCCACTGACATGATTTTTCTATATAAAATTGCTCTATATATATATATATTATCATTTAAATATGTTCGTTTTTGCAAACAAAATGATAAATCACTTTAATTTTGCTTTAAAAGTGATTTTGAACTTCAAGCCGTGTTTAATCATGGGAAATCCGATTACACGCGAACGCACCATCTGTGACGTAGTGTGCAGAGTGTGAGGCAGAGGGCTCTGGTCTCTTTAATAGCGGACAATTTAAAACACGACGAATTTAGCAATCTATGTGAAGATTTGAGCTATTTGTCTTCATTTTGGGAAGCAGAAAATAGTTTGGGTGATGGAACAAGAAACAACAGGATCTAATTTAGGTCTGATGCTGTATCAGACTTACCTTCATGTCGAGCTGCTCACACCCGCGCACTGTGACAAGCCCAGAGCTCTGCCGCACACTCTGCACAATACGTCACAGATGGTGCGTTCGCGTGTAATAGGATGAGCACATGAGCAGGACCATCAGCCTGAGCAGCTGGTTTCAGGCTGTCATCAGCCAACTGGTTGATCCACTGTGGGAGGGTGCTATTTATAAGACTGAGCTGAATACAGCTTCTCAGACTGAGGAAGTCTTTCGGACGAAAGACGAAACGTTTCTACATTTTTTTTTTGCTTTGTTTTGTTTTATTTTTTGAATGTCCAGAGGACCAGACTTAGCTTTTTTAGATTTTTCTACCTGGATTATTGAGCATGCATCAGGGTGTGTTAGGATAGGCTAAGTGCTTGGTGACTGTGCAGTACTGTACATTTATCTATTTATAAATAAAAAACAATAAAAAAATAAAAATACTGTATATACTGTATATTTTAATAAATAGATAAATGTACAGTACTGTACAGTCACCAAGCACTTAGCCTATCCTAACACAGTTTTTAAACATGAAGGAGTCAGTTGAATTGTCTCCCTCCTCCCTGCAGGCTCCATAGGGAGCTTGCTCCCTTTATGTGAAAGGGAGACAATTCAACTTATTCCTTCATCTTTAAAAACTGTGTTAGGATAGGCTAAGTGCTTGGTGACTGTCCAGTACTGTACATGTATTCATTTATAAAAAAAAAAAAAAAGTAAAAAAAAAAAAATTTTTTTTTTTTTTTACTATGTGATCCTACTTACGAATTTTTGACATACGAGCGCCCCCTAGGGACGGAACTCGCTCGTAAGTCAGGGACTTTTGTAATACAAAATAATACAGTCTCATCAGAGATATACAGTCACATCAAAATATCTAATGTAGTTTGTTAAATTAGAATCAACTTAAATGTAACTCTTCAACAAAATAGTTTTAATCATTTTCTTAAATATTAGTATGGACTTCACATTTTTTACATTGTCCTCTAGTCCATTCCAAAGATCAATTCCTCTTATTGTAGTAGACCTACCCTTTAAACTGGTTCTAAACTTAGGTTTAACAAACATTTCTATTCCCTTTAAATTATAGCAACTAATCCTTTTCACAAAATAGGTTTGAATGTTAGATGGTAGTGAGGAGGTATGAGCCTTATACATAAGTAAAAGAATATTACAGTATAATCAACCAAATCATAAAACTTGAGTGATTTCAATTGACAAAATAGAGTATTCGAAGGATGACAATAAGATTTCCTCATTATAATTCTTACAGCTCTTTTTTGCAAAATAAAAATAGGCTTAGTTGTTGTCCTACATGCTGTACCCCAAACATTTACACAATAAATTAAATGCGGAACTATAATCGTGTTATAAAGCAAGTGTAAAGCAGTATTATTTAACAAATCCCTTACTCTATACAATACTGCAATTGATTTAGATATTTTAGTTTTAACAACAGATATATGCTGTTTCCAAGATAATCTGTCATCAATAATTACACCCAGAAACTTAACCTCATTCACTCTACATATCTTAATACCATCAATTTCAAAAGAAAAATCCAAAGTTTTTTTTACCAAATATCATAAAAAAATTTTTTTTTCAATATTCAATTATAACTTATTTTGTTTAAACCAAATTTGTATCTTTTTGAACTCATTTTTTATCATCACAAACATCTTTTCCAAGTCTTCACCCAAACAAAAGAAAGTGGTATCATCAGCAAATAAAACACATTTGAGGATATCAGACACTTCAATTAAATCATTCATATACAAAATAAACAACTTTGGCCCAAGGACTGAACCTTGTGGTACTCCACATGAAGTTCTGATTAACTTAGAGCGTACATTATCCATCTGAACAAATTGTTTTCTATCTCTCAGATAACTACTGATCCACTGCAATGCAGGTCCTCTGATACTATATTGATTTAATTTAGCAATTAATATGGTGTGATCAATAGTATCAAAAGCCTTCTTTAAATCCACAAATAAACTTATACAATGTTTTTTTCATCAACTGCTGTTGTAACTTGTTCCATCAATTCCATCAAAGCCAAGGATGTAGAACTATTTGATCTGAAACCATATTGACTATTGCTCAAAATATTTTGTTTGTCAAGGAATCTATCTAGTCTATTCACAAACAATCTTTCGAGAATTTTTGAAAATTGAGGCAAAAGAGATATAGGTCTATAATTACTATATATACACTTATCACCATTTTTAAATAGAGGAATTACTTTAGCAATTTTCATTCTGTCAGGAAAAATGCCTTTTAAAAATGAAAAATTACAGATATATGTAAATGGCACAATGACACGACGGGACGGCCGTGGCGTAGTGGTAATTGCAGTCGTCCCCCGATCGGAAGGTTGGTGGCTTGAATCCCGGTTCCCCACACCATGTGTCGTTTACTTAACCCCGAGTTGCTCCGGTAGGACTGGATGGCGCCTTGCATGGCAGTCTGCCACTACCGGTGTATGAATGTGTGTATGAATTGGTGGATGGTTGGTATTGTAAAGCGCTTTGGGGCCCCTCATAGGGGGCTGGAAAGCGCTATATAAATAAGCTCCATTTACCATTATTTCCTTTACTACCACCATATCCAAATCTTCACAATCCTTTGATCTTTTATGTGCAATATTATTTACTATTTTCATAATTTCTTCCTCATTTGTTCCATAAAAAACATACTGTTAACACAACCCATTTTTATATTACCGTATTTGTCAGTATTTAATACGCTCCCCCCGTGTATAATACGCTTTGACCAATAATTGCCAATAAACCAGAAAAAAACGTACATAATACGCTTCGGTGTTTAATACGCATCTGTATAAATAAAGGTTGAATGAATGAATGAATTATGCGTCACCGCTACGCGACGCGTCAGCGCCTCATTTGCCCTGCTTAAAATGGTGCCACAGAAGCGTCAGCACGGAAGGACTTTACAAGATTAAAACTGTAAAAAGTATTATTTCTTTGCTGAAAAAAAAATACCATATTTTCTGGTGTATAGGTCGCACCGATGTATAGGTTGCACCATCCACTTAACACCAATAGATTGGAAAAATCCCTAGATAGGTCGCACCGGTGTATAGGTCGCACCTACGTTTAGCTCTGCTGCAAATGTCTGCCACAGGAGCGCCAGCAAGGCTTTTAAGAAGATTAACACTTAAAAACAATTATTTGTTTGATAAAAATTATAGCAAATATGTGTCTGAGCTGAACTTTTCCTTAATAAATGAACGTAATTGTGAAATGAGCTGGATTTAAAAATTTGCTTCGCCGAAAGTGATAACAAGCCATATATAGGTCGCACCGGTGTATAGGTCGCAGGCCTTGAAAAAAAAAAACATAAAAAGTTGCGACCTATACACCGGAAATACGGTATTTCTTAGCTGACGTTATAGCACAAGGGTTCCCGAGCTTAACCGTTCCTTAATCAATTCACGAAATGGTCAAATCTGCTAGATTTAAATTGTTTCGGTTTGACTTTTTCCAAACAGCCTCGGGGGCGCTACGAAAATAAATTATAAATAAATCGAATTTTATCTCAAATGTCTTCTACAGGTCAACAGTCTGTAAATTGAAGCCATATAATTACACTCTGTAAGCAGAAAAAATATCCACCGAGTGGTTTCTGAGCTGTTTATCTAAACAGTAGGTATCTGTTTATGGTAGCTAACAGCTAACATGCTAAAAGCGATTTTTTTTTTTGCTCTAAATATCTTCTGCAGCTAACAGGTTGTAAATGACCACCAAATAATTACACTCTGTAAGTTTCAAGAAAATCTGCGGTGTGGTTTATGAGTTATCTTGCTAAAAAAAAACTGCTAACAACACAGCTAAATGGTAGCTACCTCCAGAGCAGGGAGCCGGGCAGCGACATTCAGTCCGAGCAGAGGAGGCTTTTTTCAGACACATGACTGTCGGTGGACTCTCTGGAAGTGTCCCCTAGCGGACAAAAGTGGTACTGCACCATTTTTAGGCCAAAATGAAAAACGGCGAATCAGAGCCAAAAATGAGTCTAAAAATATGGGAAAAAATCCATAGATAATACGCTCCGGTGTATAATACGCAGGACATTCAAATGAGCAAAAAAAAAACTGTGTATTATATACCGACGAATACAGTAATACAGTGTAGGATTTAAATTTGCAGACATTTATGATGAACTACAAACACCTAAAACTGACCCCTTCACAGAGATAACATTTGGAGGGTTTTGGAAAATAAAAAAATCACATGTTAAACAGAGACACACCTTTGTTATAGTTTTGTTCAAATATACTTATTGTAGCACAAAAAAAAAAGCGTATTATACACCGACGAATACGGTAGCTCTCAGTATCAAAAAGGTTGGTGACCCCTGTGCTACTGGAGAGGATCCTCTGAACAGGTTCAAAAAACAAAACATTGTATAAACGTCCATAGTATCAGACTTAACTTTTTTTTTCCTACCTAGATTATAGAACATGCATTTGAATGTCCTGCGTATTATACACCGAAGCGTATTATCTATGGATTTTTTCCCCATATTTTTAGACCCATTTTTCGCGCTGAAATCGCAGTTTTTCGTTTTGGCCAAAAAATGGTGCAGTACCACCTTTGTCTGCTAGGGAGACACTTCCAGACCGTTTCTAGCTCATGTGTCCGAAAAAAGCCTCCTCTGGTCGGACTGACTCTGTCGCTGCCCGCCCCTTGCTCTGGATGTAGCTGCTGTTAGCTGTGAGGTTCGCTGTTTTTTGTTAACAAGATACTGTAACTCATAAACCACACCGCAGATTTTTAAATCCAGCTGATTTGAACATTTAGTTAGTTTGGTTAAGCTCAGGAGACTTGTGTGCTATAATGTCAGCTAAGAAATATATTTTTAAGCGTTTATTTAGCTAAATTTAAAGAAAGGAAGCGCCCCATCTGCCTGCATAAAAAGCGGCGAACTACTTTTTAAAATCCAGCTGATTTGAACATTTCGTTAGTTTGGTTAAGCTCAGGAGACCGTGTGCTATAATGTCAGCTAAGAAATATATATTTTTAAGCATTTATTTAGCTAAATTTAAAGAAAGGAAGTGCCCAATCTGCCTGCATAAAAATCGGCGAAGTACTTTTTTTAAATCCAGCTGATGTGAACATTTCGTTAGTTTGGTTAAGCTAAGGAGACCGTGTGCTATAATGTCAGCTACGAAATATATTTTTTCTCGCAAAGAAATAATTGTTTTTACCGTGTTAATCTTGTAAAGTCCATCGGTGCTCGCTCGCTTCTGTGGCCACCATTTTAAGCAGGGCAAACGAGGCGCTGACGCGTCGCGTAGCGGTGACACATAATAGATGCGTATTAAACACCGAAGCGTATTATGTACGTTTTTTTCTGGTTTATTTCCAATACAGTAATTGGTCAAAGCGTATAATATACAGGAGCGTATTAAATATCGACGAATACGGTACTTCAGTGGGACAAATTTGCATGGCTCAACTGTAATTATAGTATTAATAATAATACATTTACACACGTGAATACATGACTGCCTGATCACATCTGATCAGTATTATTAAAGACTCCACACAATGATTATCAGTAAGGATTTAGCTTGGTAAATATGATAAATTATTATTGATAATTAGTGATTAGAACTCTCAATCAAGAACTTGAATCCTCAGTTTGAATCTTTTTGGGCTCTTCTGTACGACTGTAAATTGTCCTTAGCTGTGTCTGGGAGTGTGGATGGTTGTTTGTCTCTTTGTCGGTCTCTCTGATGGACTGGAGACCTGTCCTGGGTGCCCCCTGCCTTCACACAAAATCAGCTGAGATTGGGTCCAGTCTTAAACAAGAGGGCATAACAGATGACTTATTAACTGATATTTAAACATAAAACACAATTTCTTTTATGTTAACCTCAATCTGTAACATTTGAAATTCATCGTGTTTTATAAATATTTTATTAACTGTTTTGTAGGAATGAACACGTTTGTAACATTCATTCAAAATATGCCTTTTACTATTAACAAATCTGTAGCATTTTTTAAGAACCTATTAAGAATCAAATCTTCCAATCAAGCCCTCTTTGCACTAACTGTTGTGTTTGTAACATTTCAGATTAACTCTTAACTCTTGCTGATACAAAATATCAGTAATATAATATAATAAACAAAGTGACATTTTTAAAGAAATAATGTGACATTAGTATCGATCCTCAGATCAGCATTTTTAATAATCATACTTTTATTTATAAAACCCTTTAAAACAACCACAGCTGCAACAAAATGCTGTACATATAAAATCATTTTAACCAATTAAAGGATATTTTACTCTTTTAAATTATTTTTCACATATTTCATAATTTCTTCTTTCAAGAGCTCCATACCTGAAATTGCCTCATGAAAAACATCTGCCTGCTCAAAGCTGCCTCTGACATTCTTCTGTGAGCCACCAAGGGGCTAGTTAGCATTGAAGCTAGTGTGTTAGCTGATTAAGTGTTGCTCCACATTGTGTTTTGATGTCGCACAGCCACTAATGAGACACAGACACACTTGTTTTTCAACACTGTGAAAGACCTTTTCCTCCGAGTCACTGTGCAAATGTGTTTTCTTAGGTTTTTCTGCCATTTTCCCCTCTGGGAGGTAAAACTAGCTTGTAGCTGCGCTGCTGCAGAAATGGGGAGTGGTCTGATTCTTAACTTTGACCCCAGGCAAGATTGCTAAACTGTATACATAAAACTATTTCTCTTTAAAGTTTTATTAATTATTTTCATTTCAAATACAGTATATACATCATTGCAAACGTTATTTCTTAAATTAAAATATAATTAATGACGATTTTTTTATGTGGTGCACCTTGATGAGTGCTATTTTTAGAACATGCCCCGGGGGCACCTCGTGGTCCCTGTGGGCAACCAGGTGCCCACGGGCACTGCGTTGATGACACCTGCTGTAGCATCACCTGCGGGGCCACGCCTCGTCCTCGTCTCCCTCAGGTGGTGGAAGATTCAGTGAACATCCTTCTGTGGGCTCCGCTTCTCTGACAGATGTTTTGAAAAATCTGCCAGCTTCAATATGGCCTCCAGTTCTTTTTCTAACTCGTTCTGACAAATTTATCCTTTTTTTTTAGCACCGTTCTTGAACTTCTATCACGACGTGGACAGCTGTCAGTCAATCATTGAGGGACATGCCTCCATTCTAGCAACACACATTCTGATTGATCAGCTCCATGGCCAATGAGCCCACGTGGGTCACTTTTTATTTGGATCAGCACCACAAACATGCATCTGAAATGAATGACAGAAAACCTGACAAGTTACTAAACAATGCCCATAATTCCCAGACGTCATCTGCCACAGGTCTGTCTCCTTTTGAGGTGTCTCTAGGCTACTCTCCATCATTGTTCCCCTCACAGGATTCAGATATAACCACTCCATCAGTCCAGCATCACATTAGGAGATCTCGCAGAATCTGGCGCAAAACAAGGGCAGCTCTTAAGAGAACGAGCAACCAAAATAAAAAGATAGCTGACAGACGTTGATCCACAGCTCCTGAGTATAAGGTGGGTCAGCAGGTATGGCTTTCTACAAAAGACATTAACCTAAAAGACACACCTAGAAAACTTGCCCCCAGGTACATTGGCCCATTTCCCATCACAAAAATCATAAATCCCTCCGCTGTGCGACTACAACTACCTGCCTCGATGAGGATTCACCCTACGTTCCACGTGTCCCTCATCAAACCAGTGGTGTCTAATCCGTCAAGTCCTCCAGCCAATCTTCCTCCCACTCACCGTCTGATCAACAATGAGCCTGCCTTTACAGTCAGACGCCTGCTGGATGTATGTCGACGGGGGAGAGGATTACAGTACCTGTTGGATTGGGGGCGGGGGGGTGTTATAGGATTTCCGGCTCTGTCAGCCACACTCATTTTTTTCCCACAGCAGTAGCAGTTTCTACAATCAACCACACACACCTGCACCCGATTCTGAGGAACGACTCTGGATGAGCTTAAAAGCCTCAGCCAGACACTCCTTCGATGCCGGAACATTACAAAGTCTCTGGTAATTGGTGATGAACTGCTCCTAAGAAATATTTTATAGCCCTTCCACTTTAATCTTGTTTTTGAATCTCCACAGTGACTTCCTAGTCCTGGACTCCACTCAGCCTTCCTAGGCCTTTGGGTTTTGCTGTGAATTCTTATTCACTCGGATCATATTCACCAAAGAAACTACTCAAGTAAACTGCAGCCTGGAAAGAAACCATTTACCTATCTACTAACCTGATCCTCTCTCCAACGATCCTCACTTCTCAACTAGGAACCTCCAGCAGAACCAGAAACTCTCCTTCTCTCACGGACTGGCTACAACTAAGATTTTATTTCAGTAAGAAATAACTACTATAATTTCCTTTAAAAGATCTCAATTTATTTCTTTTATTTTTAATTTCAATTTTTTTCTCTGGTCCCCCCCTTTGTCTGCCTTGGGTCTCTGCTGCTTCACAGTCACTATTAAATGTTCTATTAGAGAAGCCTTATTCACTTATGCATGCGCTCAACCATACACAAATAGATGCAGGGATGCACATGCAGGTATTGGATGTAGATATGTATTTGAATGTATATGCAAGTGTACGTATGTATGTATATATGGGTAGGTATGGGTATATATATTTATAGAAATTTACTGCAGTCATGAATATTCTAAGTTCTTTATACATATGTATTTTGTTGTTGTGTTTTGTCATGTTCTTTGCAGGTCTACAGACAGTGGTCGGGTGTTTTGCCTTGTGCTCTCTTTGTGTACCGTATATTTCTTATAATTTGTAGTCTTACTATCCATCTTTCCTTTCTTTCTATCCTTTTTTTTTTAAATAATCCACTAGATAATTACTAGAATAAATATTTAATGGAAAAAAAAGAAAAAAAAAAGAAAAAGAAAAGACATCTCAATTTAACAGATCCATTACTCACCATTGCCCTTTTCTCCCTCTGCAGCTCCCGCACGTGTGAATAAAATATTATTTTTGAAAACTCTGTTTCTGTTTTTCTGTCTGGTATGCCACTTGGGGTCAAACTATACTACAATATTGATACTGATATTCCAATCAAGCAAGATGGCGCCTGTGTACGGCTGGACCTCTGCTCTCTCTCGTCTGTCTCACATTTTTGTGATTTGTTTAGTATTTTATTTTGCTTTATCTAGCCTGTCAAACAACTGTGTCTTGGCTGTAAAGCAATATCAATATGATCGGCACACGTTATTTTCTATAAAGGATCATATGGAGGATGCCTGCGTTACCTGGGCCAGGTATGCAGAGTTTTTCACTCCGCGTTTTGAATGCGCCACGTCATCACCCGAGTACCTGCTGCTGTCAAAGCGCCGAGGCCGGAGAAGGAAGCGGGGATCAAGAGCTGGTATCCAGACCAAGATGAGGAAACGAGGGAAAATATCAGAGTGGAGCGGGTCCAGCTCTGCTGGAAATGAGCGCTGCCTCCGGCTGGTACCAATCCGCGAACCGGCCCTGTCCTGCACGTCTTTCTCATCCTGTGTGTCACCAAGCCTGTGCCACTCTGATCGGATCTTCCCAATTCGTCGTGCCCGGCTCCCCACACTGCGTGACAGATTCCTTCAAACCATCTCCTGCCAGTAGAAATATGTGGATGGAGTTTATTCGTCACCGCAATGCCCGCTAACACAGAGCGCACCTGCAGCTGCGCGCGTAAAACCAACTCGGGTTGCCCTGCTGAATGCTCGCTCCATAGCGAATAAAACTTTTGTCCTTGGGGATTTATTCAAGGAAGAAAATCTGGACTTCATGTTTTTGACGGAGACCTGGCAGCGGGAACAGGAATTCATTAATTTAAATGAACTGTGCCCGCCAAACTGTTCAGTGTTTGGAACCCCGCGGGTTGCCAGACGAGGAGGTGGACTTGCGCTCATCTACCAGGACTGCTTTTCCTGCAGGCTCATGAAGCCGGATCCTTTCAGCTCTTTTGAACTTCAAATGACTAAGGTTGGAAACATTGATTCATTTTATTGTGTTTTAATTTACAGACCTCCTGGTCCTGCCCGTGCGTTTTTAGATGATTTTTCTGAATTTTTATCTTCTGTCATTAAGCTTGAGAAAATTTTAATCCTTGGAGATTTCAATTTTCATATCGATGACTCATCCTGCAATGCAGCATCAGAGTTACTGTCACTCACTGAGGCGTTTCATCTTAAACAGCATGTTTCGGGGCCAACACATAAGAAAGGTCATACTTTGGACCTTGTCTTCTCCTTTGGCCTCATCATTGATCAGCTGAGTGTGGTGGACGTTCCTGTCACTGATCACTGCTGTGTGTATTTTAATTTGTCTTTTAACCTCAACAGTTGTCCTCATAAAGTGATTTCCCAAAGGCAAATTATCAATCAAAAAGCGGTTGAGAAATTCTCAGAATCATTTGAGCCCAGCTGTTTTGTTAATTGCAGTGATGCCGATTCCTTTGTGGGGTCTTTTAATAGACACTGCCTGTCTGTCCTAGATGAGGTTGCTCCTGTAAAGCACAAAATATCCTCTTGTAAAAACGCTTATCCTTGGAGAAATGAAGAAATTATGTTGTTCAGAAGTTCATGTCGTAAGGTAGAGCGTTTGTGGAAATCTACTAAACTTGAAGTCCACAGACTGCACTTAAAGGAGCTGATGTCAGCCCTAAATGAAATGATTAAACAGGCCAGGTCAGCATATGTTTCTATTCTAATCTTGTAAGTATAAATAAGAAAAATTCAAAAGTTCTGTTTGATACCATTAATAATATGGTTTCACCTCCACTCCCTCCTGTGCCTGTATTCTCATTAGATGATTGTAACAAATTTTTAAACTATTTTGTAGAAAAGGTTGACAACATCAGAGCACATGTTAATTCGGCTCTTGATGTTACCCTCAGTTCAGTCCCTTCAGTGAGCTCCTGGTCTTCATTTACACCTGTCACTTCAGAGGACGTGAAGGTTGTTCTAAAAGAGATCAAACCTTCCTCCTGTTTGATTGATGCTGTCCCCGCATCACTGTTTTTAAAGGTGTCAGATATCATCAGCCCACATGTAGCAAAATTAATTAACATTTCTCATTCTACAGGGTCAGTTCCATGTCTTTTGAAACAAACAGTTTTAAATCCGATTTTGAAAAAGCCCAATTTGGTCCCCACTGAGCTCTGCAACTACAGGCCAATATCAAAATTGCCTTTTCTTGCTAAAATTTTGGAGAAGTTAGTTACTGCACAGTTGAATACTTTCCTGCAAAGTAATAATATTCTGGACAAATTTCAATCTGGTTTTCGCAAAATGCACTCCACTGAAACGGCCTTATTAAAAGTATCCAATGACATTTTGATGGCTGCAGACTCTGGTCAGAGCAGTGTTTTGATTTTATTAGATCTATCTTCAGCTTTTGACACAGTCGACCACACAATTCTAATACATCGACTGCAACATGAATTAGGATTTTCTGGAACTGTTTTGAAGTGGTTTTCCTCTTATTTGAACAACAGAAAATTTTCAATGTTTGTGAATAACATACAGTCTAAGACCTCTCCATTAATGTATGGTGTTCCTCAGGGTTCAGTCTTGGGTCCTATTCTGTTCATTTTATACATCACCCCCCTTGCAAAGATTATAAATAGCTTCAGAAATGTCTCTTACCATTTCTATGCTGATGACATTCAACTCTACTGCTCCTTCAATGACTCAGAATTACACAAGTTATCTGAATTAGTAGACTGCGTGTCCCATATTAAGGTGTGATTAGCCAACAACTGCCTTCAGTTAAATTCTGCCAAGACTGAAACCCTGATCATTGCCCCTGAACAGAAAGTTCCTCGCATCAAGCAACATCTCGGTTCTCTGGGCTCCTCTTCTCAGCCGAGCCTCAGAAACCTTGGTGTCCGGTTTGACCAGTCAATGTCTTTGGACAAACATTCAAAGCTCCTGGTCAGAAACTGCTTTTATCATCTGAGGAACATTTCTAAACTGAGGGCAATGTTATCTAAGTCTGACCTGGAGATGATTATTCATGTTTTTATCTCTTCTCGTTTAGATTACTGTAATTCCCTTTTTACTTGTTTTAATAAGTCTGCTGTCGCTCGTGTCCAGTTGGTCCAGAACGCTGCTGCGAGGCTTTTAACAGGAACAAATAGAAGGTCTCACATCACACCGGTTTTATATGATCTACATTGGCTCCCTGTTGAATTTAGAATTCATTTTAAAATTTTGGTATTAACTTTTAGAGCGTTAAATGGACAGGCCCGCCAGTACATCACAGAAATGCTGATCCCTTATTCTCCAGCCCGCACCCTTCATTCTTCAGCATTGAACCTTCTAAAGGTCCCTAAGACCCGGTTTAAAACTCAGGGTGACCTTTCCTTTCAGGCCGTAGCCCCCCGGCTGTGGAATGTCCTGCCCCTGTCTCTTCGTGTGACCGCCTCTATTGATTCCTTTAAAACGCAGCTCAAGACACTTTTAAGGCTGAGTTAGACTCGCGCTTTGGTCCGCAGGCTGGAGCGCGCGCGCTGCGCGTGCACTGTGCGGCGAAATGCGTTTATAGTGTCGCCTCTGTGTTTATAGTTGTCGCACGGCGGAGCATGGCAAAGTGCTGTTCTTTTACGGACCAGCAGGAGGCAGTACCCTCTAAGACCTGTGCATATGTTGCAAGAAAGGTGTAGAAGAAGAAATCTACCGTAGAAGAAGAACTGTTTGAAATCACACAACAAAAACAAATAGCTTTCCGCTCGCGTGCTGAACTGTTGTCTTTATTTGCGGTTTTAATGCATGGAGTCAGCGGAGGAGAAAGCGATCACGTGACTTTTGGCGAAAAAACAAAAGAAAAGTCCGACTCCAGATCAGGAATGAAGGAGAATTTAATACATTTTGTGTCACAAAACATTCCTCCATGCGTCGCGACTCCGTCTCCACGACCACAGCGGCGCAAACAGCTGCAGGCTCCGGCGTGAAGAGGGTGAAGGCTGTCGGTGAGGACCTGTCAATCAAATCGTAGCGCCCACCGCGCGCGCGCAGGGCTTGCGGAGTTTCAAAAATTCAGAGGTGCACGACACGCGCTAATCCCCTGCGCGGGGCCAACGCGCAGGGGCGGGGACTGTGAAATTGCGTCACTTTTGGAGCGCGCACCCTCGCGCGCTGCGCGACGCGTCGAGTATGAATCTAGCTTTATTCAGACAAGCTTTTAGATAAATGTTTTTATTTAGTGTTTTTATCAATTGTTCTTGTTTTTATTAGCTGTTCTTATTGTTTTGATTAATCAGCTTTTACTACAGTAATTCTTTTGTCTATTTTAATATTTTATTTATATGTTGTACATCACTTTGTGATTTTATCTATGAAAAGTGCTATATAAATAAACTTTACTTACTTACTTACTAAAAAGAGCTTCTCAGAATGTCAGTGTCTCTCAGAAGCCAAAATGGTAAGAGGATCACCAATTCCACCATTGTTACGCAGAAAGATAGTGCAGCTAGGGGTGCACCGATTTCAATTTTCTGGCCGATCACCGATTACCGATTTTTAGAAAGTCTGACCTGCCGATTCCGATTTTGGCCGATAACCGATTTTCAGGTGTTAAAAGGTCAAAATGCACCCTAAATTTTCAGGATTTTCCAACCTTTGCTGAGGCAGATAAAATCGGCTTCTCGTTTAAAGATCGGCCGATCACCGATCTCCCCAAATTAAGGAAATCGGAGCCGATCGATCGGCCGGCCGATTTATCGGTGCATCCCTAAGTGCAGCAATACCAGAATGGTGTTACCCAGCGTAAAATAGCAAAGACTTTTAAGTTAACATCATCAACCGTGCATAACATCATCAAAAGTTTCAGAGAATCTGGAACAATCGCTGTGCGTAAGAGTCAAAGTCAAAGTCAACTTTATTGTCAGAACTGCAATATGTACAGGACATACACAGGATTGAAATTGCGTTTCTCTCAGTCCCTCGGTGCAACAGTAACCATTTAAACACTAAAACATTTAATAAACATAAGCATAAAATAGTACAAGCCCAAAACCAGAAAAGTTGGCACGTTGTGCAAATCGCAAATAAAAACAGAATACAATGACTTGCAAATCTTTTTCAACCCATATTCAACTGAATAGAATGCAAAGACAATATATTTAATGTTCGAACGGAGAAACTTTATTTTGTTTTGCAAATAACCATTAACTTAGAATTCAATGGCAGCAACACATTGCAAAAAAGTTGGCACAGGGACATATTTACCACTGTGTTACATCGCCTTTCCTTTTAACAACACTCAGTAAACGTTTGGGAACTGAGGAGACCAATTTTTGAAGCTTTTCAGGTGGAATTCTTCCCCATTCTTGCTTGATGTACAGCTTAAGTTGTTCAACAGTCCGGGGTCTCCGTTGTCGTATTTTACGTTTCATAATGCGCCACACATTTTCAATGGGGGACAGGTCTGGACTGCAGGCAGGCCAGGGGAGGACCCGCACTCTTTTGCTACGAAGCCACGCTGTTGTAACACGTGCAGAATGTGGCTTGGCATTGTCTTGCTGAAATAAGCTGGGGCGTCCATGAAAAAGACGTCGCTTGGATGGCAGCATATGTTGCTCCAAAACCTGTATGTACCTTTCAGCATTAATGGTGCCTTCACAGATGTGTAAGTTACCCATGCCTTGGGCACTAATGCACCCCCATACCATCACAGATGCTGGCTTTTGAACTTTGCGCCTATAACAGTCCTGATGGTTCTTTTCCTCTTTGGTCCGTAAGACACGACGTCCACAGTTTCCAAAGACAATTTGAAATGTGGACTCATCAGACCACAGAACACTTTTCCACTTTGCATCAGTCCATCTCAGATGAGCTCGGGCCCAGCAAAGCCGGCGGCGTTTCTGGATCTTGTTGATGAATGGCTTTTGCTTTGCATAGTAGAGCTTTAACTTGCACTTACAGATGTAGCGACGAACTGTAGTTACTGACAGTGGTTTTCTGAAGTATTCCTGAGCCCATGTGGTGATATCTTTTACACACTGATGTCGGTTTTTGATGCAGTACCGCCTGAGGGATCGAAGGTCACGGGCATTCAATGTTGGTTTTCGGCCTTGCCCCTTACGTGTAGTGATTTCTCCAGATTCTCTGAACCTTTTGATGATATTACGGACCGTAGATGGTGAAATTCCTAAATTCCTTGCAATAGCTCGTTGAGAAAAGTTGTTCTTGAACTGTTCGACAATTTGCCCACGCATTTGTTCACAGAGTGGTGACCCTCGCCCCATCCTTCTATGTGGATGACTGAGCATGTCAAGGAAGCTGCTTTTATACCCAATCATGGCACCCACCTGTTCCCAATTTGCATGTTCACCTGTGGGATATTCCAAATAAGTGTTTGATGAGCATTCCTCAAATTTCTCTGTCTTCTTTGTCACTTGTGCCAGCTTTTTTGAAACATGTTGCAGGCATCAAATTCCAAATGAGCTAATAATTGCAAAAAATAACAAAGTTTACCAGTTCGAACGTTAAGTATGTGGTCTTTGCAGTGTGTTCAATTGAATATAGGTTGAAAAAGATTTGCAAGTCATTGTATTCTGTTTTTATTTGCGATTTCCACAACGTGCCAACTTTTCTGGTTTTGGGCTTGTAAAAGTGTAACACTGTCCTGAGTTTTTGCATAGTAGTATAAAAGTATAAAAATTTACACCAACACTAAAACACTAAACATTTAAGAACATCAGCATAAAATGAAATAATAAAAGTGTAATACTGTCCTGAGTTTTTTTCATAGTAGTATAAAAAGTTTCAAAAGTATATCTATAAAATAAACTGAAGGTTCTGGCATTGACATTTGCAAACAGTGGCAAAGCAGCATATGAGTTAATGTACACAGTATACAGGTAGTCCCCGACTTACAAGTGAGTTCCGTTCCTGCGAGGTGCTCGTAAGATGAAAATCCGTATGTTGGAACACGAAGCACATGTTCTCGTAAGTCCGGATTTTTGCTCGTAAGTTGGAACATTTAAGCTAGCGCTACTACAAACACTCGTTTTTCATCAAAAACGTTCATATTAGTTCAGAAACATTGTCGGAAACGTGTTTCCAAATGGGTAGCTAACATACTTTCATCTAAAAATCTCTGGAACGAGTTACCGCTGCTCATCAAACAGGCCCCCTCCCTCTCGGTTTTCAAATCCCGGTTAAAAACTCACTACTACTCCATTGCTTTCAATGCCAGCTGATTTGTATTGGATCGTTTGATTTATGATCTGCAATGTTTTTTATGTTTTTCGTGTTGTACTTCATTGTCTGTGTTGCCTGTTGCGTGTTTGTTTGTCCAGCACTTTGGTGTGGACTTGTTCCTGTTTAAAGTGCTTTATAAATAAAATGGTATGGTATGGTATGGTAAAAACACAAAAAAATGCTGTATTTTTTACAAATTTACTGCTTTTTCGCCAGCTCGTAAGTCCGGAACCTCGTAAGTAAGAGCGCTCGTAAGACGGGGAATACCTGTATGTATGAGGTAGTTGATGTTGGTATAGAGGCAAAGTGGCATATGCAGTAAGGCACATAAGGCACATTGGGCATCCTTAAATAAGGCTAGTCAGAGAATACTGTATATGTATCAGCAGTAGTGTAGATATAAAAGTAGTGTAAATGTAAGCAGTGGTAATAAATGTAAACAGTAGTAATAAATGTAAACAGTATTAATAAATGTAAACAGTGAATGTTAACAGTATTATGACTATAGGCAGTGATTTAATACAAACATTAGTGCAAATATGAGAAGTAGTGCAAACTGAATGAGCACATGACCGAGAGTTTAGTGAATAACCCGTTTGATGACACAGAGTCCAGTGTTAAAATCTTTGTGTTGTGTGGTAATGTGTGAGAAAGTTTTTTGTGTTAAGGCAGTTCAAATGGAGAGGGGAGGCAGAGCAGGCAGAGTGTTTAGCATCCTGACTGCCTGATGAACAGAGCTGTCTCTCAGTCTGCTGGTTCGAGCCTGGAGACTCCTCAGTCTCCTCCCTGATGGCAGCAGGCTGAAGCAGCTGTGTAGTGGGTGTGTGGGATCACCTGCCATGCAGAGGGCTTTCCGAGTGAGGCGTTTGCTGTGTAAGTCCTGCAGTGAGGGAAAGGAGGTGCCGACGATCTTCTCAGCTGCTCTCACAATGCGCTGGAGGCTCTTGCGGCAGGATGCAGTACATGCACCAAACCACACAGTGATGCAGCTGGTCAGGACACTTTCTATGGCACCTCTGTAGAAGGTGCACATGATGGGGGTTGAAGCTCCAGCCCTTTTCAGCTTGCGGAGAAAGTAGAGACGCTGGTGAGCCTTCTTGGCCAGTGATGCAGTGTTCCTGCTCCAGGACAGGTCCTCTGAGACATGCACTCCCAGGAACTTGGTGCTGTCTACTCTCTCCACTGCGGTGCTGTTGATGGTCAGAGGGGCATGTTGGGCATCCCTCTTCCTGAAGTCCACAACAATCTCCTTTGTCTTCTCCACGTTGAGAGTGAGATTGTTGTGTCCGCACCACAAGGCCGCACCTCAAGGCTGTAAAACTCTACTGGATGCTGGGGATCTTAGGGCCCTTAAACATCACTGCACCTCAAAGAGGAATGCCACTGTCAAGGAAATAACAGAATAGGCTCAGTAACACTTCCAGAAAGCATTGTCAGTGAATACAACCCACGGTGCCATCCGCCATTGCCAGCTGAAACTCTACAGTGCAAAGAGGAAGCCATTTCTAAGCAAGCTCCACAAGCTCGGACGTTTGCACTGGGCCAGGGGTCATTTAAAAAGGAGTGTGGCAAAATGGAAGACTGTTCTGTGGTCAGATGAGTCACAATTTGAAGTTCTTTATGGAACACTGGGACGCCATGTCATCCGGACCAGAGAAGACAAGGATAGCCCAAGTTGTTATCAACGCTCCGTTCAGAAGCCTGCATCACTGATGGTATGGGGTTGCATGAGCGCTTGTGGCATGGGCAGCTTGCATGTCTGGAAAGGCACCATTAATGCAGAGAACTATGTTCAGGTTCTAGAACAACATATGCTCCATCTAGACGTCATCTCTTTCAGGGAAGACCCTGCATTTTTCAACAAGATAATGCCAGACCACATTCTGCAGCAATCACAACATCATGGCTACGTAGGAGAAGGATCCGGGTACTGAAATGTCCAGCCTGCAGTCCAGATCTTTCACCTATAGAGAACATTTGGCGCATCATAAAGAGGAAGGTGCAACAAAGAAGGCCCAAGACGATTGAACAGTTAGAGGCCTGTATTAGACATGAATGGGAGAGCATTCCTATTTCTAAACTTGAGAAACTGGTCTCCTCTGTCCCCAGACGTCTGTTGAGTGTTGTAAGAAGAAGGGGGGATGCCACACAGTGGTAAAAATGGACTTGTCCCAACTTTTTTGGGATTTGTTGATGCCATGAAATTTTGAAACAACATATTTTTCCCTTAAAATGATACATTCTCTCAGTTTAAACTTTTGATCTGTGATTTGTG
The DNA here is from genome assembly GCA_038048925.1 of Garcialebias charrua. Taxonomy (NCBI): domain Eukaryota; kingdom Metazoa; phylum Chordata; class Actinopteri; order Cyprinodontiformes; family Rivulidae; genus Garcialebias; species Garcialebias charrua. The sequence continues at coordinate 22,288 of JBBPBX010038428.1, forward strand.
TTCTATTCTGAATAAAATATTAGATGTTGGCACCTCCACATCATTGCATTCAGTTTTTATTCACAATTTGTTTAGTGTCCCAACTTTTTTGGAATCTGGTTTGTAGTTTAAAAATGAGAATATTAACTTTACCCAGTGAAAATGTGACATTTTAATAAACACCAACAGTGAATTTCAGTGGTGGTGGTGGGGTGGTTACTGTTCTTTGATTTAGCGATAGACCTGATCATAACAGAAAATGTCCTGGTATCATGCAGCCTTCACAACACTAAATTACATTGTGCCGAGCAATAACAGACACAAAAAAACAAAAGTTTTTAGTCCGTTTTGTCAACCTGCATTTAATTATTAAAACATAATAATTTACAGGTTCCTTCCTTCATTGGTGCCAGTTTCTACACTTCATAACTTTTATTGACTAGGGATGCACCGATCCACATTTTCTTACTTCCGATCCCGATACTTAACTCTGGGTATCGGCCGATACCGATCCAGTTCCGATATTATCATCATCACTGATTTTATATGAGGCTGTATTAATGAATTTCTTGAACGGAGAGCACGTGTGTTACACCACATTCTGTGACTACCGTCTTAACAATTTGTGAGTTAAACCCAATGAAGACACTCTGAGCCTCACAATAGGAAACACCCAAACTTTAATAGCACACAAAAGAAAGGTCTATATCACAGACGTCCATCTGACTCATGGTGCGGCCGGAACACTAAAATACCACTAAGCATTATGGGAAAGACAACACAACAGTGGGGCAGTCAACCACCCCTGCGCATGGACCTTACCACGCTCCGCCCAGAAACGCCCCTTAAACTCCCCTTAAACTCCCACATGGCTGCATGTCTCACAAACAAAGCCTTGCGAAGCTTAGTTTCAATGTAAACATGACGTCGACTGACTCTCTGCAGAGTATTTCTGAGTCGATTAGTGTATAATTTCTGTCGGATTTCAACAAAATATCAGCCACGACAATGGACAGGGGAACCAACAAGTTCATGTCATCTTTTTTGGACGACAAGTTGTTTGAGCCACGCGATGCCTCCAACATTGTGCACGTCACAGCAAAATGCTATTGGTCGATGAGTAAAACAGCAGATCCTCACACCCTCAGCATTAATATACTGTAGCTGTGGACAAGATCACTGATGCCTATTGTTCTTGCAAGGCTGGGTAAGTCGGGCATTCATGGTTTTGAGGGTTACTTTTGAAATCAGTGATTTATGTTGTTGGCAAATGTTTGAGTGTGCCAAGGCCTGATACACTGTACTCGGTACTAGCATGGCTAACACGATTACAGTTTAGTAAAAAGCCTTTTCAGGTAAAATGAAATCTTTAATGTATGTTAGATACGGTACACATTGCATATTGATCTCTTCAGCTAACGTAAAACTGTGTAACAGACAGGCTTCAAGGTGTAGAAGTTGTATCGGTACTGCCATTATGCTGTACTTGGCTAAAAGGTTTTCATAATGGATGTGTTTATTATTAACTTTCTGTTTTTCAGACTTGGGGGTCATTGTTCACACATTATAGGCCTCATTAAGACTTTACAATATTTCAAACTTCAAAATTTTTCCTCAATCCCTGATCGACGGTTGAGCTGCAAATGCGGTCGTGCACAAGCTTTGATCCAAGCAAGGCATTTAGTTTCACATTTAGGAAAATTGTGAATTTTACTTCCACAAATACAGTCAGGGTACCTGACACCTCCTGTACAGATACCCCACTGACAGTGGAGGACCATTTTTTCAGCCCTGACACAAAACCTTTCTGCCCGTATGCTAGCTCACAATGTAAATGTGCATGTGTTTATAGCTTTTGTTTGTGAGACTGTCACACACGTGGTAGCTGCACTGTGACGTGAAATGGGCATTAGCCAATGAAACGCGGCCCCTGTGGTAAGGTCCATTAGGTTTAGTTTTAGAGATAATTATGTTTATAGTTTTTTTAATAGGTTTAGAGATTCATATTTTTTGCTTTTTGTTTGTGAAACAAGGTCAGAGGAAGCTGTTTCTGGTTTGGTCGATTGAACCCGTTTTTACACTATATTCTGTGACTGCAACAGTGTATGCAACACCACCCCCTATGGTCACATTGTAGAAGTTAAGGGGAGTGGACTGTGTTGTCTTTCCCATAATGCTTAGAGGTATGTTAGTGTTCCGGCCGCACCATGAGTCAGATGGACGTCTGGGATATAGACCTGCCTCTTGTGTGCTATTAAAGTTTGAGTGTTTCCTGTTGTGAGGCTCAGAGTGTTTTCATTGGGTTTAACTCACACCATGTTAAGAAGGTAGTCACAGAATATGGTGTTAAACATGTGCTCTCCGTATGTGGATCATGGATCGGAAATATCGGCAGGTTGGATCGGAAAATCCGATACGTAAAGTATGCTGGTATCGGAGGCCGATACCGATACTGGATCGGATCGGCCCAGTCCCTATTATTGACCTTTCCTTCACAGTCCACTTAGGATTCCTATCTCCTTCTCCCATTGTTTTCCTTTCCACTGTTCCTTCCCCATCACTGATTTTAACAATTTTACTTTACAGAAAAATTGTGTTACCTGGGGTTTTTCTCCTTCAAGATATTCTCTATAACTCCATCAGGTGGACTTTTCAAATCTTGGGGTAAAATCTTGCCACGCACAATGCAGACATGCTAGCGTACATGCTACACACTCTGTTTCTCCTACGATCCCCCGCACCGGTCAACAGCTGAAGTCACTATCATAGTTGTAAGCTAGTGTGGGACACAGAGGTGTCTCTGCCCTCCTCCCTCTGCCCTGTCGACAAAAACTTCAAAAGAGATGAGCGCCTGCTGAGCCAAGTGATCGAGGAGGAACACTAGCCGTGTTTCCATCAAGGTTTCTAGATGCGCATTTTGAAGTATCGCAGCAGAAAAGCTTAATGGAAATGGCAAAATGCGAAGTTACTTCCTCAAATTTGCCAAAAAGTTTATACGCTCGCTTGAGGTGGTTTTTGGGATCTTCGAAAATGAGCATATGCGCAGAACGACAGATGGAAACAGATTTTCCGACTCAGTTCTGACGTAGCGAACATTCACGTCACGTGACGTTCAGCTGTTTCCGCTCCGGACAACATGTAACATCGCTAAAACTAGTTGGCATGACAGAATAAATACAACTTACCCGATAGCAACACATACCTGAAATATTCTCTCCATTTTGACGAGATGTGTGGTCGGGTTCTGTTTTAAACCGCTACTTCCTGTTTACTGTAGACATGCGCAGTGCTGACGTCTGACGTAATGACGCTGACGTCTGACGTAATGCCGCTTTGCGTGGCCTGGTAGATGCGCATCAAGCCAGCTGATGGAAACACTTCTGCTTCGCATTTATTTTTATTTACATATTTGCGACATTTTATAAATTCGCTCAAAATTCAATTTTAAAATGGATGGAAACACGGTTACTGTTTCTTAAAGTTAAGTCAACTTCATTTGTAGAGCACATTTAAAATAGAAACTGTTATTGAAGGGCTTAACAACAACAGTGGGAGTAAAATTAATGGAAAAGTACAAAACACTAATGAGAAATGATGTCATCCAACATGCCACTGACCCCCCCCCCCAATAAAACAAAACAAAAACTCTTCGTATTTACACAACTAACGTAAATGACATATTTTAGTTTGAAATCGGCGGATTTCGTTGAAAAGCGTACAGTTTAATTTTGTGTTCTAATGTTCATGTGTTTAACACATAAGCTAAAAAACATATTTCTTTCGTGAATCTCATCTCTTCATTCAGCAGTACACTGTAAAAAATAATTTACAGGTCACATCACAACTGGAGAGACAAACACCCCCATCATTCAGTGCATCATAGCATCCAGCTGAAAAACTGATTTGACACTTTCAGTCTGCAAGACTTCTCCCTCCTGGCTGGGGACGCCCAAAGTCCACAGCAAACTTCACTTTTTCTTCAAAATACCCCCCCCCTTTCAAATTTCTTCAAGAAATCTTCAGATCTCCCCCTCCCTCCACACAGCCCCAATTGTCCACCATCGGCATCTCTTCACACAATTTTTCATCCGACCACGCTCATTCACTGATATTCAGTCCCACAATAAATTAATTACTTCAATATCATTACACTTTGTATCCAAGGAGCCACAGTCCTCATCATTCTTGTAAAACTCCCCAGCCTGCACACACTCCCACCCTCTGTCCACAGAATTATAATTCACGTAGGCTGCATGGATGCATCATGTCATCACTCCAAAACCACCAGAACTGAATTTAACAAATTTCTGAAATTTCTCAACACCTGTGGCAAATAAGAGTTTATAATCTGTAGGACAAAACTTATGCTCTTGCAAATTAATTTTTTCCTGAGGAATTACATAATGTACATTTTTATGACATTCTGTATATATATATATATATATATATATATATATACAGGAAACCCTCGAGGTACGACACCTGCGACCTACGGCAACGCAGACTTACGACAGGCCTCTTTGAAAGAATGCCGTCGACATACGACCGAAAAAACGGACTTACGACAGAAATACATTAGAAGTATGTAATCGAGATACGGCAAAAAAAGTGCGACACTACGGCAAGCGGCAAGGTGGGGGAGGGGTACACACCTTGAGTGTTCGCGCATGACAGTGGGCGTGACCATGTAGTAGGGGTTGGGCGACACTGCCGTACTATTTAAAGGGACGCCATCTTCACCACGTTGTTGAGTTTCGGCGAGAGAGAGAGAAAAGCAAACGTACGTACACTTTATCATCATTAGCATTGCATTCAGTTAGCATTAGGTTTAGCGAGAGGTATTTTATTAGCCACAGGTAGCATAGGTTTAGCGACAGGTATTTTATTAGCCACAGGTAGCATAGGTTTAGCGAGCGGTATTTTATTAGCCACAGGTAGCATAGGTTTAGCGAGCGGTATTTTATTAGCCACAGGTAGCATAGGTTTAGCGAGCGGTATTTTATTAGCCACAGGTAGCATAGGTTTAGCGAGCGGTATTTTATTAGCCACAGGTTAGGTAGCATAGGTTTAGCGAGTTTTTTTTTTTTGACATTTTTTTTTGTGAGAGAAATAAAATGGGACCCAAGAGGCCTTCGAAGTCCGCTGATAAGGGTGCGGGTAAGAAACCCAGGCAGACCATAACCCTTGAGACGAAGCTAAAAATTGTTAAAATGTGTGATGGGGGCATGTCAGCGACCGAGGTAGCAGCGAAGCTAGGCTTTCCGCGTTCGACGGTGGGCACGATCAAGGCAGACAGAGAGAGAATTCTGGACCAAGTGCGTCGTTCCGCACCCATGAAGTCCACAATTATCACGAAGCAGAGAACGGGTGTTTTGGTGGAGATGGAGAGGTAGGTCTTGGTTTGGATCGAGGACAATGCTCAAAGGCGCGTGCCCGTGTGCATGGCCGTGATCAGGGAGAAGGCCCGCATGATTTACAGCACGCTGAAAGGTAGGAGTCAGGGAGGTGCGGGGGAGGAGGGAGGTGCGGGGGAGGAGGGGGCAGGACAGAGCGACTCAGGCGAAGGCACGTCACAACAGAGCGATCCTGGAGAAGGGACGTCAAGCAGCATGTCAGGGAGGGGTGCTGTGGGAGAGGGGGACACTGGACCTGATGAATTCACTGCCTCCAAAGGATGGTTTCAGCGCTTCAAGGACAGAGCGAATTTGCACAACCTAAAAATACAGGGTGAGCATTTAATTTCTCTTTTTTTTTTGTTACAGGTACAGGTAGTCCTTGACTTCCGATTTTTAAAAAAAAATTCATTTTACTGTTTTTGTGTGCATTTAAACAGGAGAGGCAGGCAGTGCTGACCACGCAGCAGCTGAGGCCTTCCCTGACAAACTGGCTGAGGTCATCAGGGACGGCGGGTACACTGCCCAGCAAGTGTTTAATGTCGATGAGACAGGCCTGTTCTGGAAGCGTTTGCCCAACAGGACCTACATTAGCAGAGATGAGCGAATAGCAGCAGGTCACAAAGTTGGCAAGGAGCGCCTGACCTTGCTGCTTGGGGGGAATGCTTCTGGGGACTGCAAACTCAAGCCCTTGTTGATTTACCAATTTGAAAACCCCAGAGCCTTCAATCATGTTGATAAAAAAAGGCTTCCAGTCTATTGGGCATCAAATAGGAAGGCCTGGGTAACGCTGGAAGTGTTTTCAAAATGGTTTAAGCAACATTTTGTGCCAGATGTCAAGCGTTTTTGCCATTCCCAAAAGATTCCCTTTAAAGTCCTGCTGGTGTTGGACAACGCTCCAGGACACCCCCCTGATCTCACCGACATTAACCCGGCTGTGCAGGTGGTGTACCTTCCTCCTAACACCACCTCGCTGATCCAGCCGATGGACCAAGGGGTGATAAGTACGTTTAAGGCGTACTATCTCCAGAGGGTCATTCGTAACGCTTTGGAGGCAACCGGAATGACTCCAGGTGTCAGCCTCAAAGACTTCTGGAGAACATACAACATCCACGATGCTGTGCTGAACATTGATCACTCCTGGAATCGTGTGACTCAGAACAACATGAGCGGCGTGTGGAAGAAGGTGTGTCCACAGCTTGTTCAACAGGTACACGATTCCAGGGAGGTTGACAATGTCATTGAGGACGTTGTGAGGATGGGCAGGTCACTGGAGCTCGAGATGGACGTGGATGATGTCCAACAGCTTCTGGGATCAACAGGAGAGGACCTGTCAGTGGAAGACCTCATTCTTCTCGACAGGCACGTCCCGGCTGAGGAAGAGGTGCAGGCCAACCCTAGCCCACCCAAGACCTTCAGCCGGCAGGAGTTGGCATTGGCTTTCAAGGACTTCCACAGCGGCTTGGCCCGGTTAGAGAAGCAGGACGAAGATGGGGAGAGGTTTGAGAGGGCTCGAAGAGTCATCTTGGGCGGGCTTGCGTGTTATCAGCAGATCCTGGACGAGAAGAAGCAAGAGGCTGTGCAGAGCAGCATGTTAAGGTTTGTCACCATCTCTGCAGCTCCTCCAGGATCTGCTGGTGCACCAGAAGATCCAACACCAGCCAGTCCTCCTGCAGCAAGCCAGGATGACTCCATGGACAACTCAACCTCTCCCCAGTAAAAGACGCCTCCCCTCTCTGCCTCCCCTCTCCCTCCCTCCAGGTGATGAATTGTTATTTTTATTTTTCAGAGTTGTGTCACGTTACACACAGTAACTTCATCTGTTAATCAATTTGTATCTACTTCTGTTCACAGCCTGCTGCTCCTCCTCCTCCTCCACCTCCTCTCCACCAGCTCCACCATCCCATCACTGACCTGCCCACCTTCACATAACAGCACAGCATCGTGTGAAAGGTACAGCAAAGACATGTCAATGTTTTTTCCTGTAGTTTTTGTTTTATGCTACATCTACTGTAAACATCACCGCTCTCTCGACAGCCTCCAAAGCGTCACGCCCCCTTGGTCCATCAACACATGTGCACCACACCACACAGGTAAGGAGAAGTTGTTGTTGTCTGTGTTTTCATTCTTTGCAGATGTTCACGTCTGTGTGTGGGTTTATACAGTACAGAACCACCTGTTGCTCTGCCTCATGGACCAGGCTATGGAAGTGAACTTCCACCTGTTGCTCTGCCTCATGGACCAGGCTATGGAAGTGAACTTCCACCTGTTGCTCTGCCTCATGGACCAGGCTATGGAAGTTAACTTCCACCTGTTGCTCTTGCCTCATGGATGGACGTGTGTCCACTCTGTCCTGCCTGCCTGCCTCTCTCCCTCTAGCACCTCTCCATCATTGCACCACACCAATCAGGTGAGGACAAGATGTTTGCCATCTTCAGGTGTCCACAGGCCCACCTGTAGGTGCTCATGTTCATTTTTGTGTTGTTGTTTTCACAGCTCACATCGTGGACTTTCCTCATGGATGGACGTGTGTCCACTCTGTCCTGCCTCTGTCGTCCAGGACATCAGTCTTGCCATCTGCCTCCATCCATCACCTGTGTCAACACCTTCTGCATGTATGACTGCTGCCAAAACAAACAAAAAAACACCTTTGCTGATGGACAGAACTGTTCACATCAGGACCACACCGCTGAGCTCACACCTGGCGCTAAATGCTCCCATCATTCATGGTTGAGCACTGGCT
>JBBPBX010038430.1:0-16080 GCA_038048925.1 Garcialebias charrua
TAACTCTTAAAGAATAACACAGCTTAAAAGCACACATCATGAAAATGACAAAAGTTATTCTTTTGATCACATCAGCCTAAAATCAAAGATAGAAATAGTCTCTTTTGGTGACTATATTTATCAGATTACAGCTAAATGAATGATTTTGTAGTAAATGTCTTGCTTTACTGAGAGGTCAGTAAAGGTCATCACTGGACAGTTCAAAAGTACACAGGTGTCTTAAAAGTGGACAAGGTCATGCCCACTACAAGGGTAAAAATAATTTACCTCTCTTGATTTTATTGAATTCCTCTGAGTTTCTCCTCCAACTGAGAACAAAAAGAACCATAAACAGAATGATTTTGAAGATGACTATCTGAATAAAGCCTATAAATACTGTCTATACAGTAGTGGTGGAGGGGATCAATCCTTTTATTGATGTTATATTATATTACTGCCAATAGGATCAATATTGAATGATATCAAGTTAATAGTACAGATACCTTAGTTTCAGTTTTTCTGTATTGGTTGCTGTGGTTTTGCTCGATTTACATGGCTATATGTGTATGTCCTGCTGCTTCAAGTGCTGCTCTTGTCACTGTGTGCAGTGAAGCAGCCGCACTCGACTCCTCCTCTTCCTCTTATGCTTTGAATCTGTACCGTCATGTCACTCAAGGTCTGAGTTATTTAGGCCTGACAGCACCAAGAAAAGACAAACAAGAAGAGTGTTGTGTTGTTGTAAAACACAACAGCAATTACTAAAGTAGTGTCTATTTACCCATAGACGTGTCCAAAGTTAAAAGGAAATTTTTTTTTTAGCAATGTGACGCATCCTTTTTCATTATGAAAATGTATTGGTATCAATACAATCTTGTATTTACTTGGTATTGGATTGATACCAAATCTTAAAGCTCCACTGACATGTTCTTTTAACTTTTCAAAAAATGGCACAACATATATAAATATTAAGATAGACCTCTGACCGTTTTTGCTAAAATAATGTTCAATGAATGAAATTTCCTCTCAAAATATTTTAAATTTAGCGCCGTTTTTTTAGACCATAAATCCGGATTTTCCGGTCACGTGTCAGCATTACCGATTTGACGTCACGTCCGATACTGAACTCTGCTCAAACCGTACATTGAATGGACAAAAATATAAACGCATCCGTCGAATTTAGCCAATTAAAACTACATTTTAGCGATTTGGCTTCAGTTTGGGGAAAAAAAAGTTATTTTGAGTGATGCACAACGAACGCAAAGGTTTATATTCTCCGTTTTGCTTTTTTTTTTCAAGGGAGGTTTCACATTGAGCACCAGATGGCAGCAGAGCTATCGTGATAACTCTTACAGAAGCAACACGGAGAATATAAACCTTTGCGTTCGTTGTGCATCACTCAAAATAACTTTTTTTTCCCCAAACTGAAGCCAAATCGCTAAAATGTAGTTTTAATTGGCTAAATTCGACGGATGCGTTTATATTTTTGTCCATTCAATGTACGGTTTGAGCAGAGTTCAGTATCGGACGTGACGTCAAATCGGTAATGCTGACACGTGACCGGAAAATCCGGATTTATGGTCTAAAAAAACGGCGCTAAATTTAAAATATTTTGAGAGGAAATTTCATTCATTGAACATTATTTTAGCAAAAACGGTCAGAGGTCTATCTTAATATTTATATATGTTGTGCCATTTTTTGAAAAGTTAAAAGAACATGTCAGTGGAGCTTTAAATTATTAGTTGCATGTATTGTCAACCTGTAATACCAGTCATTGTTGATTTAACTATGGTAATCATTACATCTTTAATCATTGTTAAAGACTACATTGAAATGTTGGACACATTTCTTATTCCATTAATTGAAGGAATGTTTGGTTATGACTTTGTTTTTCAAAAAGAGAATGCATATTTTCAATGGGCAAAAAGAAATGAAAACTTTATTCAAGAAAGACATGTCAACGACTACCTGCAAACAGTCAGGATGCCAGACCTGTTGAAACTCTAGTGAAAGTTGAAGAAAGAGTTCAATGACAGGATTTCAACCTGCATAGGTGATCTGGCAACAGCAATAAGAGACAGCTGGAGCCAGATTAATGAGGTGAACTATTCTGCCATTAGGTAGGTTTGTGCCTCAGGAACTTTTAGCTGTTGAAATAGCCAGAGGTGGTCCAACAAAATACTAATAGTGCAGTTTATTTGTCACAATTTCACAAGTGTTTTCTCAAATACGAGGGATTCCATATCTTTTTTTTATCTATTAAAACTTAATACAAAACTAAACTTTTTTTGCCAGAGTTTCTCAGTTGTATACTACATTATAGCAATACTGAGCACAACATAGAGTTTTCACTGGCAAAAAAATTAAAACAGGCTGTGGTTTAAAGATGTTCTCTTGAATCTCTTTTGAAAAAGCACAAAGTACTGGATAACATCAAGTATCATACTGAAGATTAGTTAGTTAGATTTTTTTATTTAATTTTGAACAGTTAACATTTTTAAACAATACCATAAAGAAATAAAAATGTAAGTATTTCCACCAAAATATTCTGGAAACAAAGCAAAATGTTCAAAAAGGGAACAGGAAAAAGCAATGGCTTATATAGTCCTGTCCCCAAACTTACATACAGATTCTGAACCAGACCAGAATCGTAAAAATAATGAACAGCCCAAAAGATACACAAATTGCGGCCCAAAAAAAATTGTAGGAAAAAGCACAAGCTTTTTACACCTTCACTTTGTTATACATAAAAATCAAAATAGAATAATATTATCCTGTATATTTGGTTTTTGAAACATATCAACAAATTCCAGCTAAACAAGTTCATAAAAATACAGAACACAAAATAGGAAAAGCAGAAAAAAAAACACTCAAGTCCGATTACTGTATATTTGTTTAGTAAATTATTTTATATGTTTTTTTTTATTTAAAGATTGAAAAACACAGTTGAAACTCCTTACTACAACTATTCCACACCTGAATCCCTCTAACTGAAGTACAGTTGTTTTTAATATTTGTCCTAACCTTTGGTTTTTCAAATAAACCCTTCTCTCGTAAATCATAGTTTTTCTCTTTAATTTTGAACCACTTTTGTATACAGCTTGGAAGGAGTTTATTATAGGCTTTGTACATAATCAGTGCTGTTCTGAGTTCTACTAAGTCGTAAAATTTTAAAATATGCAATGTAAGAAATATCTCATTAGTTGGATGAAAGTAATCAGAGGCAGTTATAATTCTGATAGCTTTCTTCTGGAGCATGTAAACTGGTTTTGTGTTGGTTTTATACGAGTTTCCCCATATCTCAACACAATAATTAATGTATGGAAGTATGAAACAACAGTATAACAGGTAAAGTGATTTCTTATTTAGGAGATGTTTTGTTTTATTCAGTTTTGCAATAGTTTTTGACATTTTGGCCTTAACATAATCAATATGAGCCTTCCAATGCAATTTGTAATCAAGTATCACATCCAAAAATCTGATTTCATAAACTCGTTGAAACTGATGAAGAAAATATGTAGTGCTGTAAAAGAAACATATTTCTCAGAATAAAAAAAAACATCCAGACATGATTTCAGCTTAACACTGGCAGGTGACCCAGGTACGCCCGTCACTGCCTGGAAAAGTTTGACAAATAGAGAACTTCTTGGAAAAATTGGAGCCAAGAATCTAAAGCTCAGGCTTTGAACCAAGGCCAAGTGACTTAACTATACACGAAAACGTCAATATGTGGGCGTAGAAAAATTGCAACAGGTGCTCTAAGCTGATGAGTCAACATTTGAAATATGTGGCTGCAGCAGAAGGCAGTTTGTTCATCAAAAGGCTGGAGACCAGTGAAGTGATGAAGCATAGGGGAGGTTTCCTGCAAATTCTGGGTTTTATTTATGCAAATTAGTTTGGAGAGTTAGTTGCAATCAATTGTGTATTTTATGCTAAACAATACAAACACTACTTACCCATCATGTAAAACAATCAGGATTGAACCTTACTGGCCCACAGATTTTCTTAAAGAAGATCAATACACTTAAACATACAGCCAATGTCATTAGGAGCTGTCTTCAGAGTAAAGAACAAGGAGTCCTGGAAGTAATGATCTCCAAGATGTTTGGAACTACATACCTACTGTGTTACTGCAAAAATAGTTTGGATTTTTTTTTCTCCTTTCAGCTGTTCCCTTCCTCAGGGACCACCACAGTGAACTAACTCGCACAAAGACTCTGCAATTATTTTTACACCAGATGCCCTTCCTTACACAACCACAGACCACCAAGCTACCACAGCCCTCTTTGTGGAGAAGAGAGCTGCTATCTAGGGTGCAGATGGTGGTTAAGTGCTTTGCTCAAGGGCCCAGAGTGGGGCAAATGAGGGTAAGAGGCAGGTGTGGGTGCTTCACCTTTCCCGCCCAGATTTTGACGTTATCAGTACTGGGAATTGAACCAGCAATGTTCCGATCACTTCTCTAACCTCTGCTCCATCACTCCCTTCCAAAGGGTGGTCACACGAAATATTAAGACTGGTTCTTCACAAGAGTCATTAGCCGTGTTTCCATCAAGGTTTCTAGATGCGCATTTTGAAGTACCGCATCAGAAAAGCTGAATGGAAACGGCAAGATGCGCATTTACTTCCTCAAATTCGCCCAAAAGTTGATACGCTCGCTTGAGGTGGTTTTTGGGTTCTTCGAATCAGAGCCGATGCGCAAAACGAGAGATGGAAACAGATTTGCCGACTCAGTTCTGACGTAGCGAACATTCACGTCACGTGACTTCGTCTCCGGACAACATGTAACATCGCTAAAACTAGTTGGCATGACAGAATAAATACAACTTGCCCGATAGCAACACATTCCTGAAATATTCTCTCCATTTTGCCGAGATGTGTGGTCGGTCCTGTTTTCAACCGCTACTTCCTGTTTACTGTAGACATGCGTAACGCTGACGTCTGACGCTGACGTCTGACGTAATGACGCTGTGTGTGGCCTGCTGGATGCGCTTCAAGCCAGTTGATGGAAACACTTCTGATTCGCATTAATTTTTATTTACATTTTTGCGAATTTTCAAAAATTTGCTCAAAATTCGTATTGAAAATAGATGGAAACACGGTTATTGATTGCTCCCAGTATAGAATGTATTCAACTTGATATACCTGAAACCCTAAAAATCCATCTAAAAGGATGAATGCTTGTTTTATTTTCTTTTTATGAAGACATGCAATCTGAGGGGAAAAAAATGCAATGTGCTTTTCTGATATTTAGTACATCTGGTTTTGCACCAAATATATTTGGAAACATGTTTTATTATAGTAACAACGGCAATCTATTCTGAGCAGCAAATTGTTGTGGGTCAGCTGGTCTGAGGAGTTGTTTCCACTCAGTTAAGAGGTTTAGTTGATGGATGTTCCCATACTGGTTTGCCTGCTAGTTTCTAAGTGCGCCTGACAACCACTTTGTTTTCTTTCACTCAAGGATACACTTCATGCACACACATGTGCACACACACACACACACATGCAAAAATGGTGTTTTGAACTCTTTCTTCTCTTTCTTTCTCCTTTGACAATCTTCAACTTCTGCAACTAAGAAGTTTGCTCTATTTTTGGCACAACTGGGCCAAATGTTTGTTATTACTGACTGACAGAGTTCACCCCACTAAAATTGTGATTTTTTTTTTCACCATTAGACTCTTTGATTAGGCTATGTGTTCATGTGTTGTGGATAAAAGAGTGAAATATTACTGCATGAGTTCAACACTCATATGAAATCTTACAGCCAGCCTGGTACTTCTCTTTGATACATTTAGCATCCTCTCACACACCTGAGTGTGTTTATTTGATCAAAACTAGTTTTGTGTTGTGTAAGTGGACATGATATTAGCTGCAGTCGTTCCTGAAACTGTAACCAGTTGAAGGTTAATTTGATTTGACACGCAAAGTCCACATTTGAACGTGATGGGGGTGGAGCTGTAATTGAAAATTGGTTAGAAATTGCCTGTAATGTTGCCTAAAAACTAAACTTCATGCAAATCATAAATGTTATTTTCTGCTGTTTGGAATGCACTTAGCACAAAAGTAAAGAAGTTTGTGTTTGGTTGATCATTTCCTTGTAACGATGCTTCTTGGCAATACATCTTATAGCATTGAAAAGCCAGTTTTGGTTACCCATAAATGGTGCCACACTTGCGCTCAGGAAAAATGTCAGTCAATTTCAGATAATTATCATTTGGGTCATCTGGACAGTTTATTTTTTATAGAGACGTTTTGCCCTCTATCCAGAGGGCTTCATCAGTCAGAGGAGTTCTAGTAAACTGTTTCCTCGCCAAGCAGTAAACTGGTGGACCAACCAGTTTGCTGGAGCTATGATGGTTTCCGGCCACTAGAAACCATATTATATCATATATATTATATATATACTGTATATATAATTTTGTTATTAGGGTGGCAGCACGGTGGCACAGCTGGTAGAGCTGCTTCCTCTCAGTGAGCAGGTCACCCCAGTTCAAATCCTGGCCAGGGGGGCCTTTCTCGGTGGAGTTTGCATGTTCTCTCTGTGCATTTGTGGGTTTTCTCCGCGTACTCTAGTTTCCTCCCACAGCCCAAAAACATGCATGTTAGGTTAACTGGTAACTCTAAATTGTCCTGGTGTGATTGATAGAGTTACTGGTTGTTTGTCTTGTTTGTCTCTATGCGTCCCTGTGATGGACTGGAGACATGACCAGGGTGTCCCCTGCCTCTTGCACAGTGATTGTTGGATATGGGCACCAGTGACCCCCGTGACTCAAAAAGGAAGAAGCGAGTAAAAAATAAATAAAAAAATGGATGGATTTTTTATTAGGGGGTTGTGGTAGCTTGGTGGTCAGTCCCATGGTCTTGTAATCCTGAGGTTGTAGGTCCGAGTCCAGGTTGCGTCAGGAAGGGCGTTCAACGTAAAACAATTGCTAAAGTGAATTTGCTCGCTGTGGCAACCCCTGAAGAAGGGAGCAGCTGAAATAAACCTATTTATAATAACTTGTTATTAATTTGATCAAACAGGACAAGACTCAGATTCCCACGTTTGATGTAACATGTTTCAAACTGTATTCCGATTATTTTCCGCAATTCTGTCTAATAAAAGTTTGTTGTTGTAAACTTTAGGGTGAGACACACTTACGGTAGTCCAAACAAAGACATGCAACAGTTGTTGCCTTTCTGATTTTTATCTTTCCACTGCAAGGAGGAGAAACGAAGATGACATGATGATGAGCATTGATGGATGAAATTAAGCTGAAGCAAATTGCAGGAGGCATCTGCCGTACAAATATGTGCTGACAATCAGAAACCACCCTTATTTCATCAAAAGCCTGAAGGAGTTGCAATGCTCTGCCTTTGTTATTTTACTCTTGTGAGACTTCCCCCCCACCCTTGATAAGATTTTCATTCTTTCAAAGGTGAACAGCCTGCAGGAAAACGTGTTAGAATGTATTGGGAGATAAAAAATGTGATGAGGAACTTGTGGATTCTCAGCTTTTGTTGTCAGAAAAAAAACAAAATAGTTCTTATCTTTGTGTTCCTTTTCATTACAAATCTACTTTATTTTGTTTCACCACATCACCAATGGGGAAAAACAAAACCTTGAGCATTTCTGTCACATGTGCCTTGCCTTATAACCTTATATTCTGTTTGAAGAACCAAATTCTTATGAGCCGTTAAGACTTGATTTAGTATGACATTCAATAAAGCTTAATCCTGTTAGAACAGTAAAAAAAAGTGTTGAAATGCTTACGTTGTGGTACTCTAAAGATGTCATCAATGACAGCAATTATATAATTGCCTTCATTTATTTATTTACATTTATTTTTCAAGAACTCAGGTTTCTCATTCATACTCAGAATATATGAACATCTTTGACAACAATGTTTTCTTGTAAGAAGCAAATGCAGCTTTAAATTTCTACTTACTTGCAATAAAGCTTCTCTCACAGAGGTGTAAATGACAATTACAAAGTGCAGCAATACAGTCACGTAAACATAGAAAGGATTATACAAAGTAGAGAGAGAAATATGCAAATCCCTTTCAGGTTTTCCTTGGGAAATAAACCTTTACAGACAGAAGAAAAAAAACAGTACTCTATTTCTCAATTCCAGGGGTTTATGATATATTATAATGGTCTGATATTTACCAAATTACGCACTTTTTTCTATCTAGTTTCAAATGTGCCTTACTGCATATGCCACTTTTGCCTCTATAACAACATCAACTACTACCTCATACATATACTGTGTACATTAACTCATATGCTGCTTTGCCACTTTGCAAATGTCAATGCTAGAACCTTTAGTTTATTTTATAGTTATACTTTTTCTATACTAGTATGCAAAAACTCAGGACAGTATTATGTTCATTAAATGTTTAGTGTTTTAGTTTTAGAGTTGGTGTAAATTTTCATACTCTTGTACCACTATGCAAAAACTCAGGACAGTGTTACAGCTTTACTATTTTATGCTTATGTCTATTATTATATGTTTCAGTGTTTCAATGTTTAAATAGTTACTGTTGCACCGAGGGACTGAGAGAAACGCAATTTCAATTCTGTGTATGTCCTGTACATATTGCAGTTCTGACAATAAAGTTGACTTTGACTTTTGACTTTGAAATGTACAAACATGCACAACTGTTTTGACCATGTCAATTAAAAACCAAAAAATTACCAAATGTGTGAAAAATTAAGTCCACAATCTTTCATGGATTTGTGATGGCAGAAGCTGCCAGGTGCTGCTGATCAAACACACTTGATCAACTGATCAATATGAGTGTGGCCATGTTTATAAATAAACATAACCATAATTGAAGCTAATAATGTAACCATTTAAAATTAAAATTAGCCTATAAAGCTGATGTGATCTCTGTTACTTATTGAATTGATTACATGTAGTAGATATCAGCTTATGCAGCACATTATATCATATATATATATAATATTATACCATATTATATCAAATAATATTATATCATATATAATAGTATATCATATTATATAATATACAATAGTATATCCTATTATATCATAGCATAATAGTATATCATAAAGATAATATATCTGTGGCATAAGTGGGCCAAGTTGGGGCAGAGGTAGGGCAGCCAACTCGGGACCCAAATGTCCCAGGTTCAGTCCCCAGTCATTGCACATCCTGTGGTGCCCCTGAACAGGACACCCCGTCCTCAGCCGCCCCCGGGCACCCCCAACAGCCACCAACCTCCCCACCTGGTGGTGGATGGGCTAAATGCAGATAGCCAATTTCACCATTATGGGAACATACAAGGATGACAACACATGCACATTTACTTTATTTTTATATACAGTATTGTTATACAGAGTGTAGCACTAGCTGAACCATGCTACAATTTAACACTAAATATTAAATAGTACAGTCTGATATTGCCTCCAGTTTATGTAATATTTACACAGTGTAAAACAACATTATTGGTATACTGTATTTACTTTCAGTGTTCCTTTCCACAAACCTGACCTTTTGCAAAGATGGTTAGTTAATATCAGTAGACACAATTTTCATTGTTCAAATTATCACCAGGTCTGCAGTGAACATTTTCTATCTATTGACTGCATAACAGGTCAATATTAAATGTGTGTTATTCCATCACTGTTATGCAATAACCTTTATGTGTCTTTTATGGTGGCATGGTGGATCAGTTGCTAGAGCTGTTACCTCTCAGCTAGAAGGTCACTTGATCGAATCCCGGCCGGGTCTCCTTCTGAGTTTGCATGTTCTTCCATGTTCATGTGACTTGCGACCTGTCCATGATCATCATCATCATCATCATCATCATCATCATCAGCAGCAGCAGCAGCAGCAGCAGCAGCAGCAGCAGCAGCAGCAGCAGCAGCTTTATTTACAAAGCGCTTTAACACAGCCACAGCTGAAACAAAGCGCTGGACACTAGCTACAAACAAGATAAAAGAAAGCATAAAAACAGAACCACAAAACTAACACACAGTGAACTAAAAATTAAATTTAAAATACAATAAAATGACAAGTTAAACAGGTAAAATCAATAAAAATGAAGTAAAATCAAGTCTCAGTTGGGTTGAAGGCCAATGAGTAGAGATGTGTTTTCAAACGGGTTTTAAAAATGGACAGTGAGGGAGCCTGTCGAATGTGTAAAGGCAGAGCATTCCATAACTCAGGGCCACTAACAGAGAAGGCCCTGTCTCCTCGAAGCTTCCTCTTACTCCGTGGAATGACCAGGAGCAGCTGGTCAGCAGACCTGAGTGACCGGGATGGAGTGTAATGGTGTAGAAGCTCTGCCAAATAAGGGGGGGGGCAAGGCTGTTTAATACCTTAAAAACAAACAAAATAATTTTAAAATGAACTCTAAAATACACAGGCAGCCAGTGGAGAGAAGCCAGGACAGGTGTGATGTGCTCTCTTTTGCGTGTTCCGGTTAAAAGACGTGCAGCAGCATTTTGCACCAGCTGCAGACGTGCAAGTGAGGACTGGCTGACTCCAAGATAGAGAATTATATAATTAATTAATTAATTAATAATAGAGAGAATTAATCCAGCCGTGATGAAATGAAGGCATGGATTGCTGTTTCAAGCGGTTGCCCTGTGCCATGCACAGCTAAAAAAATACACTGAAATACTGACAAATGTCTGAGCCACAAAATCATAAACTCAGCAGACAAATGATAATCAGACTGACAACATGAACATCTTAACCTTCATCATAAAACTAATCTGAATGAAGAGTGTTATTATTATGAATTATTATTTTGCAGTTTACATTTTCATTTGTTGTATTTTTGTGAATGTAACCTAAGAGTTTACTGTTCAGTTTAAAGCTCCCCTGACATCATCTTTTAACTTTCCATAAAATGGCACAACATATATATATATATTAAGATTGACCTCTGATCGTTTTTGCTAAAACAATGTTAAATTAATGAAAATTCCTCTCAAAAATAGTTTAAAATTAGCGCCGTTTTTTTACATGGTAAATACGGATTTTCCCGTCGCGTGATTATGACGTCACATCTAGAGTCGGCTCCAACGCGCACATTGAATACAATGTAGGAAGATGCAAACGCATCCGTCCAATTTAGCCATTTAAAACTTTAGATTTTAGCGGTTTGTCTTCAGAGAAGCCAAAGTTATTTCGAGTAAACAGCAGGTTATAATTTTTTTTCTGCTGCTGCTGTTTTTTGTAGACTTTTAACTTCAGGAAGTGAGCAGCTGTGTGATGAGTTACAGGAGCTGCAAGTTGAGAGGCAGAAGGAATTCTACAACATCTAAATCGTTTCCACAGCACTGAAATGGTAATATATTAGTTAATGTTTCTAATAATTATTCAACATTAATTTATAGTTTAAAAAATTAGTCCCTTTTAAAATATCTGTTAAATATTTTAATGTTTATTCTAACATACGTTCTGAAAAACATCATTCATATTTCCAGTTGAAATTTGCATGTTTACATGCACTAAATGTTCACTAAAAATAAAAATAAAATGTTTATATGTCAATCATTAAATTTAAAAATAAATTTATATCAAATACCGTCAAAAAACATAAATTTCCATAGCTGTTTTAATAAAAATATCAGTTTGTGTTTTCAGGTTTCCAGGTCTCCAGTCCATCACAGGGACACCTGGACAGGTCTCCAGTCCATCACAGGGACACCTGGACAGGTCTCCAGTCCATCACAGAGACACCTGGACAGGTCTCCAGTCAAGACATCTCAGCTGCATTTTTTTGACCAAACAGGACGGTTTAAATCAAACGGATTCATAAAGATGCATCTAAAATTGTTTTTGTTTTTTTAAATAAATGTAAATTTACAACAAAATAAAAAAATCTTGATGGATAAAAATACACAAATAAAAACTAGTTAAAAATATACAAGCATTAATTTTGGCACCATATGCAGATTCTATAAGATTTCATCAAAAACAAACCTTTAACAATTTTAATAAAAACTGAACAAGTCAAAAGGATGCTGGTTTACTTTCTTTCCTAAACATGTCACCATAAAACATTTTTTAGTTTGTAGCCTTAAAAAAGACAACACTCAAATGAAGCATCACAAAATGTTTATTCTCATAGTTTGAATGAGCTAGTTTTCACTTTAACAGCAGGGTCGTGTTCTCCCTCTTCGTTTCTGTTGTTTTAGTTCTCCATGGGCAAGAAGAGTTGAACAAAGAGACGTGTCAGCGGATTCGGATGACGTGTAGGGAGATTTGATCACATCATCCAACACCTTAAACAGAAAAGCGGGGCTTTGTTATATATGTACCAGTAATAAAGTATTTATATGATTTAAAAAAATTGGGGTGAATATCATTTATTGTTTGAATTGACAGGTTTCCAGTCCATCACAGGGACACCTGGGGCCTCATGTATCAACCGTGCGTGCGCACAAAAACATTGCGCACGTCACTTTCCACGCAAAACCCCGTATGTAACAAAAATGAAATGAACGTGAATATCTGCGCATCCAAGTACATTTCCACGCCAGCTCCCCTGCTGGCGTACGCACGTTTCTGTGGTTCTTGTTCCTTTGGCGACACTTACAGGTGATCCTGAAAAACTGAAGCCCCACAGTCTGTGGTTGACTTTAAGAGCGGCTTGAAGACCTTTCTTTTCAACCGAGCATACTATACTCCTCATGATTCTACTTTTGATCTTAGCTGATACTGTTGTTGATTGTAATTGTTTTATTATTTGTTTTATTGACATTCAATTATGTTGCACCTTGTAGCACTTTGAGATTTTCATTAATGAAAAGTGCGTTATAAATTGAATTCATTATTATTATTATTATTATTATTATTATTATTAACTGTTCATGATGTGAAAATGATTAATATTCCCACCAAACACACATGATAACAATTATTACATCCACATGGACGCAAATAAAGGACGCGCAAAGTTGTGCAACAAATACATTTAACAGGAACGGATTCAGCCTTACTGGAGATAGTGTAACACGCAGAGCTGAACGAGTTTCGTGACTGCGGCCTGCTCTGGAAGCCAGCCCCGAGCCTCAATTCATCGCGCCCGCCGTGGGAGCGCCACAAGCGGCTGGACAGTAAGCGGAAGCCAGCCCTGAGCCTCCCTTCTTCGCGGCCGCCGTGGGAGCGCCACAAGCGGCTGGACAGTAAGCGGAAGCCAGCCCTGAGCCTCCCTTCTTCGCGGCCGCCGTGGAAGCGCCACAAGCGGCGTGACAGAAAACAGAAGCGGGGTAAACGCGGAGGTGTCAGAGCTAGGCTAGCAGCTAGCCCACACAAACCGGCGATCCCATCCATGGTTTTGGCTAACGTGCGCTCCCTGGACAACAAACTGGATTATATACGCCTGCTACGAACGACACAAAAGACTGTGAGAGACTGCTGTGTGTTTGTATTCACGGAAACGTGGCTCAACAACAACGTTCCGGACCATGCTGTCCAGCTAGGGGAGCTAACATGCTACAGAGCGGACCGAACCCCCGAGGGAGGTAAGACAAGGGGAGGGGGGCTCTGTGTTTACATCAACAAAGCATGGTGCCTGGATGCTGCTGTGGTCTACAAACACTGCTCACATTTAGTGGAGTTCATGACTATTAAATGCAGACCGTTCTATTTACCGAGGGAGTTTACAGCTGTTATGATTGTTGCTGTATATATCCCTCCAAGAGCATTTATTTATGAACAGATATAATTTTCTGATCTATGATATGGCTTATCAGCCGTTTTCAGGGATAATCCTTTTTCATTTTGGCACTGCGCTCTGGAGCACAACGCAGGAACCGGTCCGTGCACAACGCGTGCAGAAGCAGCGACCAAACTGTTCCCGAGCTTTCCAGAGGGAGCTGGCAGGTCGATCGGGACTGTGCCATTCCAGTCCACACAAAGCCGGATCATGTCCAATAGAATGGTCTCATCTATATGATTCCAAAGGCTGAGTGGTCGCGCTTTGGAGCGCGCGCGCACCCTCACACGGCAGCTGGAGGTGATTCATAATCTGCGTTTATTGTAGATTTCTCCAAAATGACACGTGAAAGTACACCATATATAACTTGTTGGAGAGTAACAGCTTCACAGACAAACAGATTGCGCACAAGGCTGTGGCGCGCGCTGCGCGCAGCGTTTGGAGACTCCAACATCACGTCATGTCATGAAAACTCTCCACTGAGACGCACAGACCCGTTTCTTCATGTCATCTATTAAATAAACAAAGATCTATGTTCAACCAAACATCCAAGTTCCTCTGTGTTTACAGTAATTATGGTAATAAACTCGTGCGCAAAGTTAATATTTTCACTCAGAATGAATGGATGAGCCGTTGCGCACCAAAGCAGGGTGCGCGCACACACAAATACCGACACACAATCACTCGTTCTTTGCGTGATGAACACATTTTATTACTATTCTTACTTAGGATTTTTTCCTCACTCATATTATATTAAATTCATTATTTTCCTGAATCTAGAAATGATTTCTGATCGCGCAGGGATCAAACAAACATGTCCTTCACACATGCAGGAAGTAATTTGCATCTGTTTAACATATGTAAATGAAGGCGTGTCAGGGGAGGTGTCTCACGTGCGCTCAGTTCCACGTTGGTTGTGATGTACAAAAGGAATGTGCGTGGATTCCGGTGTACGCACAGTTTGATACATCTGGATTTTTTTGTGCGTACACACTTTTCTGGATTTGACCGTACGTCACTTTTCAGTAGGAAATCCACGCAAGTCTTTGTACATGAGGCCCCTGGACAGGTGTCCAGTCAAGACATCTCAGCTGCATTTTTTGACCAAACAGGACGGATGAAATCAAACTGATTCAAACATCTAAAAGTGTTTTTGTTTAAAATAAATGTAAATTTACAACAAAATAAAAAAATCTTTTGATGGATAAAAATACACAAATAAAAACTAGTTAAAAATTTCAGAACTTATGTTAGAATAAACATTAAAATATTTAACAGATATTTTAAAAGGGACTAATTTTTTAAACTATAAATTAATGTTGAATAATTATTAGAAACATTAACTAATATATTACCATTTCAGTGCTGTGGAAACGATTTAGATGTTGTAGAATTCCTTCTGCCTCTCAACTTGCAGCTCCTGTAATGCCTGGTCCTCACTGAACGCATCAAAATGCTCCCAATGCTCTGTGTTTGCTGCTTGTCAACAGATGTCTGTTTCCACTGCAGACGCGCAGTGGGAGGAGCGTGTGGCTCCCTTCCCGGTCAGATAGTGTTGTTTTTCTGTGCACCGAGCAGATAAAATCAGCTTCACGTCAAGCCTCGTTAACTCTTGAGTGGGTTTTCTACGAGCCGAACTGCAGCTGCAAAAGTCTTTGTTGAGATTAAAACGTTTTTTTTTATGTTTGGGGTGATGCACACTCAGTGGACAGCAGCAACTTTAAAAAATGCCAAGTTTTCATACCGGATGCTGTTTTCGTCCACAGAAAGTCCCGTCGTCGTTGCGTCATCACATAGCAGAGTCTCTCCCGAGTGGTTGCTGCGACGCAGCGAGCAGCAGAAGCTAGAATATTCTGGCTTCCTGCTACGCGGCTGCGTGAAAAGGGACTGCCGGGTTCTGCTGCGCTGCTTGAACTGCTGTAGATGCGCCGCGTCACGCCCCGTTGCTCCAAGATGCGCGGCCACATACTTTCAATGTAAAGTGGCTGCTTCAGCTGCGCGAGATGCGTTTGGTGAGGATTCAGCATAACTCATCACACAGCTGCTCACTTCCTGAAGTTAAAAGTCTACAAAAAACAGCAGCAGCAGAAAAAAAAATTATAACCTGCTGTTTACTCGAAATAACTTTGGCTTCTCTGAAGACAAACCGCTAAAATCTAAAGTTTTAAATGGCTAAATTGGACGGATGCGTTTGCATCTTCCTACATTGTATTCAATGTGCGCGTTGGAGCCGACTCTAGATGTGACGTCATAATCACGCGACGGGAAAATCCGTATTTACCATGTAAAAAAAACGGCGCTAATTTTAAACTATTTTTGAGAGGAATTTTCATTAATTTAACATTGTTTTAGCAAAAACGATCAGAGGTCAACCTTAATATATATATATATGTTGTGCCATTTTATGGAAAGTTAAAAGATGAT
>JBBPBX010038431.1:0-24563 GCA_038048925.1 Garcialebias charrua
TTATTATTTTTAAAATGATTAAGTGCAAGTAATTTTGCAGCACTGCTGAAATTAACAAACGGCACGCCGATGTCCCCCATCGACAGATTTGAATAATGATGTTTTGTCATTTTTGAGATTAGCGTTTTTCTGTACTGGATTTGAACAGGGAATGCAGTAAACGTTAATGTTTTTATTGCAAGATATTTAAGTGGGTTGGTGTGTGGAGAAGAACAGAGGAAGTTGTTTTTTCTTGTCCAATGTGGCACAGAGTGTCTGGCCCTGCAGAGCAGAGGGAGTAATTATATCCACCAACAGATGCAATGGCGGAGCCAGTAGGTGGACAGTGGTGGCCTTGGCCACCATAGATTAATCTTCAGCCACCCCAGTCATTTGAGAAAACTATACTTTTAAGTAATTTAAAAGTTAGAAAGCATAGTTTCCTTAAATCAGGGGCGTCAAACTTGCTTACAAAAGGGGCCTAAATTAAAACCTTTTTCAAACTAAGGGCCAATTTCAAAAACCATACTAACTCAAATCAGATACCCAGCAACATCTTTTCTTGGTCACAGTTTTCTCAACAAGAGTTTGGTTGGTCTCATTTTATGTTCACTGTTGTGCTTTCAACATAATCAAAGATTACTGAAAAAATAAAGAGATAGAAGCATTGTACGTTTCACGTATCATCTTGGGGGCCAGATAAGATGTCAACGAGGGCCACATTTGGCCCCTGGGCCTTGATTTCGACACATATGCCTTAAATGATTGGGGTGGCCGGTTTACATAAATATATGCAGTAGTAGCGGCCATTTTGTATTTGGAGACAACCTGTTGTGGCTTGGCGCTATATAAATAAACTGTATTGAAAACTGAAATAGATTGATGTGGTAACGCAATTTTCAAAAGGAACCTTTCTTACACATGTAGTGATACACCTGTCCTTCTGAGACTGTACTGGACCACACTCTGATCTCTGAACTGTCCAAAATAACACCTTATCACTGAGTCTCTCAGTGAGATACCTTTTCACTGATCCTCTCAGACATTAACCTATTTTATTCCATTAATTTGAATCAAAGGGACAAATTAAATCACAAGAGACTCTCTTTTATTCTTTTACTTTGTGTTAATTCAAATATAATCATTGCATAACCTTGTGGTATTCGTATGAGCAGTGTTATTTTTCAATACGTTGAATGATCATTGCTAATGTTCATATGGTGTATTCTTAATATGTGGACACATGAATCAAAGAACTTTGTCTAAAATTGAATGGTATGTCAGACTGAACTTCTCAGTTTTGTTTAGAAATTAGAAAACAGTAATCAGTTGTTTTCATGAAGCTGGCTCCACAACTCCCTGTCTTCCTCTAAACAATTCTTTCTGTTTCTGACTTTCACCTTGAATCCTGATAACGTCAGTTAACTTCCTCCCACTGGTCGAACGAACCAATGAGGGTAGTGAGAAACACTGACGTCCAAAGGTGGGCGGCAGACCGCTAGGGAGCGCTAAAGCGCTAATCTGCTTACAGTGGACCTAAACTTTTTGTCAGCGTTTTTGTGGATTGACTAACTTTTATAATTCATAAGCGGATTTGTGCTATTTTTATTTAAAATGCAGTACCGCTAATAACTAATTATCTATCAGTAAAAACCAATAAACTTATTTACAAGCTCTTATGCTGCTTGTTTTACCTTTTTCCCCACCATAAAGAGCAGAGAGGAGGAAGGGTTGGAGGGGGGAGGGGGGGCAGAGCGGAGAACAGACTCGGATCTACCATGTAGGTAAATGATGCCGTTGCCTGGGGATCCCATCAGCATGGGGCCCCGGCCCCGCCGCGCCCCGGCCAGTCACCTACATCCCTAACATTGATCCTGCTTGTTAATGTACATTTAACATAAAAATAATTATAGTTACGATGAAAACGATCATTAAATACGCAATAAAAAAACGGTCGATTTCTTTATCCCCCTACTAAAAATGGACTATTCCATCTTGACATCTTCCGGGTCAGAGGTGAACTCAGGGGCTAATTCTGTGGCTAGCTGGCTGCGCTCGGTGTCTTCATAAATCCGCAGAGAACCCCGCTGTTTCAAGCCAAATTAACGCGGCCGGAGGATTTTATTGTGTGTTTTGTGTCGACCATTTGACGGTGAGTCGTTATTTTTATGTATTTTAGTTACTTTTCATTAAATCTGTTGACTACCTATAGACGCTAACAACTCTGTGTCCAGCTGGTTGGTTGTGCTGGGTTACTAATGGATAAATCCGCAGAGAACCCCGCTGTTTCAAGCCAAATTAACGTGGCCGGAGGATTTTATTGTGTGTTTTGTGTCGACCATTCGACGGTGACTCATTAGTTTTATGTATTTGGGTTACTTTTATGTATAAATGCGGTGGCGACACACCCGTGTATTTGAGATTTAAAAGTGGTTTTAGGGATTAAAAGTTCATTCTATTTTTTGTTAATTTCGTGGCCGAATAGAATATATGTACGTAAAGTATTAAATAAATCCTTTGATTTTTGTAATTTCATCCTTTTAGGATCATTTTTGTTACTTTTCAGTTGGCAGTGTAGTGCAAATTTTGCATAACGCTGCCGGCTATATATAAATATATATATATATATATATATATATATATATATATATATATATATATATATATATATATATATATATATATATATATATAATATATATAAATATATAAATAGCGGATTAGATTAGCTTCCCCTAATTTTCATAAGACATTTGTGCTTTTCAAATTGTGGACCTAAAAAAATTAATAAGCGTTTTAGAAATTGTGGAACTAATTTTTTAATTAGCGTTGCCCACCACTGCTGACGTCAAGTTCCCGTTAAAAGTTCCATTTCCTGTTTCTTCTCCAGTTGCTGGAGGAAGTGTAAGAAGTAATGACTTTCTCTTTTCGCTGTCGGACGCTGGGTCAAATGCCAAAGACCCCCGTTCTATCCACAAAGGGTTACAGCAAGCTGCTGTGAAACCCGAACAGAGTGTAAGCTCCACTTTGAATGAAAATTCATTCAAGGAATCTTTTATCCTGAAAAACCAAACTGGATTAGTGCCGCTACCTTGAGTCGGTCAATGCAGACCTCAGGAAACACTCTAAAGCGAACACGTTGAAGCCTGCAAAACGTAGCTGGATGGACGATCTGTGCACGTTTAAGGTTGGCCGTACTTTACCAGAGCTTTGGATGAGAATCTGCGCAAAGGTAAAAAGTCTATGTTCACTAGCAGACCTGAAGTCCAGCGGATGCCTCTCGAAGGGCTGCCATGTTTCTGGTTAAACTCACTTCAAGATAACTACTGTAAGGATGGCTCGTCCTGTTGGTCATGTCTGTCCCCCTTGTGATGTTACTGGTCAGTTCCTGTTCTGTTAGTTTTAGTAGTTAGTTTTTCTTAGTTCAGTCTCCATGTTTATTTACTCGTCATCCTGGTTTACTTCATGTTTCAGATTTTGTTTCCCAGTCTTGTCTGTTAGTTGTAGTAGTTAGTTTCCCTAGTTCAGACATTACTCCAAGACTCAGTTTAGCTTCCCGGTCCTGCTCTGTGTCTTCGTTAATTGTCTCCAGGTGTTTGTGATTTTGTCTTGTCTTGGCTGTGAGTACATAAGCCCTGCATGTGTCTCATTCATTGTCGCTGCATAGTCTGGTAAATCCCTTATGTCTCTCGCCACAGCTCCTGTGAGTACTTTTGCTGCCACGTCAGCTTTGTTTATTTGTTATTAAAAGTATTTATTTTTACAACCTCTTGCCTCCTGCGTTTCCGTCTGCGCCACTGGGTTTTCATGCTCTCTGAGTAAAACCGTGACAACTACCCCTCCTGTACTTCCTCCATCTTTCTTACTCCTCCTAAACTTTCTCTTATCCATCCTTGCCATAACTTTAAGCTAAATGCCTGCAGATATAAGTTATTCTAAGACCCATAACTTGTTCTGTTGTTCCTAGAAGCTACGGACGCGTAATTCATGTGCTGAAGTTAATTTGTAGGAAACTGATATATCACTCAAGTTGTACATGTGTTATGATGTTAAATTTATGATTTGTTAATAAATGGTTCAGTTCTGCTGAATCAACATGAATTAACGTTTCATGCCTTTTGCATCTCATCACCTGGTCACAGATTTATTGTTTAATCCATGAAAAAGAAGAGAATTTGTGATATAATTGATGCTAAGTTTGACAGATAACACCTGTTCATTCTTGCATTTTAGTGTACAGCACGGCTCAGTAAATCTGACCGTAGGTATACAATTACACACACACATAAAAACTTATTTTTCAAGTTATCACACACTCACAACTTGCACAGACAGACAGACGTAGGACGAAGGGTATTTCCAATTCTCCTTTTCCCTCCGCAACAGGGGACAAACACAAAATACAAAAATGAGGTCTGATAGTTTAGTTAATGTTCTAAATCAAGGGCGTAACTTTGTGTTGAAAGTTGGTGGGGACGGAAATCGAAAATGCTGCATCACTTTTTTGGACAAAGTACCGGTACTTTTTTCAATTGTGTATGTCGTAATAACAATAACAGTTGTATGACACCCTTACTAGCAGTTCAACAGCTGTATGACACTGAGTAGCAGTTTAACAGCTGTATGACTCCCTGAGTTAGCATTTATCCTGTCAGATCATTGTACATTGTTATTAACACCTTCATTTTCATTACATCAGCACACAAGTTTTATACAAAAGGTCTTTGTAAGAAGGCACGATACAGAAAGACATTGTTAACAGGAATAACAATAATAAACTTTATTTAAATAGGACCTTCCAGCAACAACTTGCATTGTCCAAAGTGCATTACAAGATAATAAAGATAAAAGTTGAATGAATGAATGAAAATAATACTACAAACCGGATTCCAAAAAAGTTGGGACACTAAAAAACTGAATGCAATGATGTGGAGATGGCAAATGTCAATATTTTATTCGTAATAGAACATAGATGACAGATCAAAAGTTTAATCTGAGTAAATGTAACATTTTAAAGGAAAAATATGTTGATTCAAAATTTCAGTGTCAACAAATCCCAAAACATTTGGGAAGTAGCAATAAGTGGCTGGAAAAAGAAAATTGAGCATATAACGAACAGCTGGAAGACCAATTAACACTAATTAGGTCAATTGGCAACATGATTGGGTATAAAAAGAGCTTCTCAGAGTGTCAGTGTCTCTCAGAAGCCAAGCTGGTAAGAGGATCACCAATTCCACCATTGTTGCGCAGAAAGATAGTGCAGCAATACCAGAATGGTGTTACCCAGCGTAAAATAGCAAAGACTTTTAAGTTATCATCATCAACCGTGCATAACATCATCAAAAGATTCAGAGAATCTGGAACAATCGCTGTGCGTAAGGGTCAAGGCCGTAAAACTCTACTGGATGCTCGTGATCTCCGGGCCCTTAAACGTCACTGCACCTCAAACAGGAATGCCACTGTCAAGGAAATAACAGAATGGGCTCAGGAATACTTCCAGAAAGCATTGTCAGTGAACACAATCCACCGTGCCATCCGCCGTTGCCAGCTGAAACTCTACAGTGCAAAGAGGAAGCCATTTCTAAGCAAGCTCCACAAGCTCAGACGTTTGCACTGGGCCAGGGGTCATTTAAAATGGAGTGTGGCAAAATGGAAGACTGTTCTGTGGTCAGATGAGTCACGATTTGAAGTTCTTTATGGAACACTGGGACGCCATGTCATCCGGACCAGAGAGGACAAGGATAGCCCAAGTTGTTATCAACGCTCCGTTCAGAAGCCTGCATCACTGATGGTATGGGGTTGCATGAGCGCTTGTGGCATGGGCAGCTTGCATGTCTGGAAAGGCACCATTAATGCAGAGAACTATGTTCAGGTTCTAGAACAACATATGCTCCATCTAGACGTCATCTCTTTCAGGGAAGACCCTGCATTTTTCAACAAGATAATGCCAGACCACATTCTGCAGCAATCACAACATCATGGCTACGTAGGAGAAGGATCCGGGTACTGAAATGTCCAGCCTGCAGTCCAGATCTTTCACCTATAGAGAACATTTGGCGCATCATAAAGAGGAAGGTGCAACAAAGAAGGCCCAAGACGATTGAACAGTTAGAGGCCTGTATTAGACATGAATGGGAGAGCATTCCTATTTCTAAACTTGAGAAACTGGTCTCCTCTGTCCCCAGACGTCTGTTGAGTGTTGTAAGAAGAAGGGGGGATGCCACACAGTGGTAAAAATGGACTTGTCCCAACTTTTTGGGGATTTGTTGACGCCATGAAATTTTGAAACAACATATTTTTCCCTTAAAATGATACATTCTCTCAGTTTAAACTTTTGATCTGTGATTTGTGTTCTATTCTGAATAAAATATTAGATGTTGGCACCTCCACATCATTGCATTCAGTTTTTATTCACTATTTGTTTAGTGTCCCAACTTTTTTGGATCTGGTTTGTAAAAAACAACAACAATTAAGATTGTTATTTTCTCCCTAGCTTCATACAGTGCTCTTGATGTGTTGTGTAGAATCCACTTTGCTCATTGGGAAGAATCTTCTAAGCATATGATGTCACAATTTGGCCGATAGAAACTCTGAAAATGAAATGAAGCTATTTAGAGGACATTTAATCCGTAGGAGCTGCACTGAGTACAACAATCTATCCAGGCTTGCTCCAAACTAAAAATAGTAGGTGCACACTATCATTACAAATGCAATTACAGTAATTAATAAAAATAAAACAATTATCAGCATTTATTTCACAGTATTGCAGCAGCATGGCAGCATGACCTGTCTTGCCCTGCAGCATGAACGTGCTGGTACACCTGATGTTGAAACTAACAGGCAGACTCAGTGATGGAGGACTTTAAGGCTTTAGCTCTGTGTCTGCTTCAAGATAAATAAGAACATGCTCCACCTGTTTCAGAGCTTTTCAGATTGTTTTCAGCTTGTTTATTTTTTATTTTTCTTTTCTTTCTGAGTAGCAGCATGGGTTTTAATCAGAGGGTTAGGGTTAAATGTTAAATAAAATAAAATAAAAAGTAAAATATGTGAACAAAATATTGGTGGGGACTGTCCACTAGAGGTCAGCATTGGTGGGGATTTGTCCCCACCAGTCCTTCAGGAAGTTACGCCTATGTTCTAAATACTATATAATTATGCAGTAAGCTTAAGAATAATACTTTGTTTTATTTGTATAGGTAAACTTGAGCATAATCACTATCATAGCTTGTTTTATTTCAGATGTTGGAACACATTTTAGGCTACAGTTTAAACACTTTTTATGATAATTTAAAATGCAGTCCTGCCGCTCCTTTTAATCAGGGAGCATGTAACAACTCTTAAATGGTGCCTAACCAAAGAGTGATGAAGAGATTTGATATTAGATGATTGTTTTCTGTATTTAATTTCAACTAAGAAAAAAATCCTTAAAATTTCAGGTTGCAAGGCAACAAAACACGACAGGTGAATAGTTAAGCAATAATTGGGGGGATATTTTACCCGTGATTTAGACAAAAACATTTATAAAACTATTGCACAAAATAGTACAAAAACTACATAAAAATGTGTATATTGCTTTGCTGATGTAACGTTAAACATCAATGTAACTAAATACTTAATAGATTTATGTCTTTTACAGTTTAAACATTGAAAAAGCAACATCGAGTGTTGTGTAAATGCAGGTTTCTGCGTGTCAAAGCAGATGGGGCTGTGACTCGTCCACACCTGCCTGCCGCTCAGTCGGCCTGCCAGGCGAACCTGTGCCCTTACCTGGAGCTCCAGACAAGATTAAAGGGACGAACAGACAGAAAAACTGACAGTCACCCTCAGAAAATCCTCCCACACAGTCTGCAGGAACAACAAAAAGCTCTGAAACTGCCCCTCAGAGATGATAAAGACAAACAGTGGAAATATATTTGGCTAAACTGTTGAGCGTCTGTTCATATTACTGCACCATTTCTGTTTTTTATAAACATTAGTTTCACTTAATTGGACTTAATCAGGGAAATAAAAAAAACCAACAACATTGGCTCGTGCTTAATAGATGCAACAGCTGATTTGACTGCCTGTTATTTTAATCAAATGTGGCAATTTGGAACAAAATTGGTTTGAGACGTGACGAATGGGCGAAAACAAAGATAGGTGATGTTCCACTAAAGAGATGACGGCACCAATCAGGGCACGCTCAAGAGAGGAGGAGGCTGATGTCAGCGTGCGATGGATGAAACATCAGAAAGACTCTCAGTTTACACACATGCATTACACACACACGCAACAACACACAAGTGCTTCCTCTCGTCATCGTTCAGCAGATCCTGAAATGAGCTCAGAGAAAGCAGCAGCGCTCGGGGAGTGGACCGTCAGCGGCCAGGTAATATGGGTTGCACATAGACGGCATCCTACTTTTGTTTTTGTTCACGTTGGCTTTATGATGAACATGTTCAGCCAAAGTTTGCCATGTTCTCAGTCAGATTTTTGTAAAAAAAAAAAATAGTTTGAATTTGACCCAACCCTGACACTTCTGCTCTTCTTTTTGATTTTGTTGCAGACTCACACAACAGCAGCTCTTCTCTGTGATTTCCTCCACGTTTGCTCTGCCACACGCCTCACTGTGTGCGTAAGAAGCAGGCGTTTTGTGTGGTGGGTATGGCGCATGAATCGTATAGAGTAAGCGTTGGCAGCGCTGGTGGTGCGGGTGCATGTTTTTGAAGCCGTGTCGCTGGGCTGTGCTCATGGCTCGGAGGAGGGCTGCGGGCGGCCGCTGCTGCCACAGAACACCCATGAACGAAGACAACGCTCGTTTCTGTCTGCTGGCCGGCCTCATCCTTCTCTACTTGCTGTGTGGCGCTGCCATCTTCTCGGCACTGGAACACCCCTCCGAGCTCCGGGCCCGCCTCCTCTGGAAGCAGCGGCTGAACAACTTCACCGGGCGGTACAGGGTCAACCTGGGCGCCCTGCACACCCTGCTGCGGCAGTACGAGGAGGCGAACGGAGCGGGGATCCGAGTGGACGCGTTGAGGCCACGCTGGGACTTCTCTGGCGCTTTCTACTTCGTGGGGACTGTGGTTTCTACTATTGGTAGGTGCTTGTTTTTCAAAACGTATACACAACTTCATTGTTGACCTTACACCCTGTGTTGGTATTCTCCAGGTTTTGGCATGACCACACCAGCAACTATAGCAGGGAAAACCTTTCTAATCTTCTACGGTCTCATTGGCTGTGCTGCCACCATCCTCTTCTTTAACCTCTTCCTGGAAAGGATCATCACAATGCTGGCTTACGTCATGCGCTGGTGCCACGAGCGTCGGCTGAGATGTGGTGGAGTGGGGGCGGCGTCCAGCAGAGAGGAGTCGTCTGGGGAGGAGGACAGCCTGGAAGGCTGGAAACCATCAGTCTATTATGTGATGTTGATCTTAGGAGTGGCATCGGTTGTGATTGCATGCAGCGCCTCCACCCTGTACAGCTCCATGGAGAACTGGAGCTATGTGGACTCTCTCTACTTCTGCTTCGTGGCCTTCAGCACCATCGGCTTTGGGGACTTGGTGAGCAGTCAACGAGATCAGTATGAAGCTCAAGGGGCCTACCGGTTCGGGAACTGTCTTTTTATCCTCATGGGAGTGTGCTGCATCTACTCACTTTTTAACGTCATTTCTATTGTCATCAAGCAAACTCTCAACTGGATCCTGGGTAAGCTGGTCTGCTCGAAGCGACGCCAGCTCTGTTCCTGCTCCAAGCGAGGCTGCTGGTGGCTCTGCTGCCCCTGCCTCCAGAGCAAAAGCCACAGCCAGAGGCGCCTGAATACATTTCTGAGACCAACACGCACGAAACGCAATGCGGTGCAGCCTATTTCATCCCACTGCCCTACAGGCAGACACCGGTACACAGGCGGCTCCGTGGAGACCGTGTGTGGCAGTGAGACGGATGCTGGGGCGGCAGCTGAAGAGTACGATGGCCGCCGTGTGTCCGAAGAGTTGATCTCTGTCAATGAGTTAATGGTGTCCAATAAGGTGTCTCTGGCTCTGCTGCAGAAGCAGCTGAGTGAAACGGCCCACCAGGGCCCACGACAGAGCTATGGACATCAGAACGGATTCTCTGGAGGGGTGGGGGCCTTGGCTATTATGAACAATCGTCTACAAGAAACCAGTGTGGATAGATAGCACCTAATTTATATCTGGGTATTTACTATGTTTATTGCTCTTGTTTATCTGAAGCTCAGAGTCAACACGTTTATTTTTTAGACAATCTAAAGTCACGAGTGTTTCTTACAGTTCTTTACTGTACAGACTTTACAGATCGGGGCATAAAAAAAAAATCACACTTTTTCAGATTCTAAAATTATTCCAATCTAAGACGGAGCATTAGGGCCACGTTAATCAAAGAAAAATTACATTACGAGAAAAAAGTATTGAAATTACGAGGATAAAGTCGTACAACAATGAAGTTTATTCATTCAACCTTTATTTAGTCAGGTTAATCTCATTGAGCCTCGAGGACTCATTTACAAGAGAGACCTGTCTACAACTAAAGAATGATGACAACAGTAACAGTAGAATTTCCTTCAACAATCAACAATAGACAAACATAAGAGAGAAATACAGATTCTTTTTTTTTTAAACAAGCTAAAAAAAAGATATCAAAGTAGCAAAACACAGATTACCGTATAAGGTAGATGTAGAAAATCAAAAACAGGAAGTCATAATATTACGAGAATAAAGTTGTAATATTACCGGAAGTGGGAGTGGTGGCACAGAGGTTAGAGAAGGTGGGCCTGTGATCGGTAGATCGCCGGTTCAACCCCGGTACTGACAGCATCAAAAATGTGTTTGGGTGAAGCACCCACACCTGTCCCCACCCTCATTCGCCCCACGCTGAACCCTTGAGCAAGGCCCTTAATCTTCACCATATGCTCCTCCGGGTGTCCTACATACCGTATTTTCCGGAATATAGGTTGCGGCTTTTTATCGTTTTTGCATGCCCTGCGACCTATATTCAGGTGCGACCTATTTATGGCTTTTAATAATAATAATAATAATTAATTCAATTTATAACGCACTTTTCATTAATGAAAATCTCAAAGTGCTACAAAGTGCAACAGAATTAAATGTCAATAAAGCAAGTAATAAAACAAGTAAAATCAATAACAGGAGGAGACCCAGAGGAAGACCCAGGACGCGCTGGAGGGACTATGTTTCTCGGCTGGCCTGGGAACGCCTTGGGATTCCCCCGGAGGAGCTGCTCCAAGTGGCTGGGGAGAGGGAAGTCTGGGCCTCCCTACTTAGGCTGCTACCCCCGCGACCCGACCCCGGATAAGCGGAAGAAGATGGATGGATGGATGGATGAAATCAATAACAGTATCAACTAAGATTAAAGATAGAATCATGAGGAGTTAGAGTATGCTTGGTTAAAAAGAAAGGTCTTCAAGCCGCTCTTAAAGTCAACCAGTGACTGTGGAGCTCTTGGGCAGTCAGGAAGAGAGTTCCACAGGCGGGGGGCAGCCACACTGAAAGCCCGGTCTTCCATGGTCCTTAATTTGGTTCTCGGAATGTGAAGTAGATGACTGTTCTGTGACCGTAGAGACCGGGTGGATGAGTATGGAATAAGAATGTCCTTTAGATAATCTGGTGAAGTTCTGTGTAAGCATTGATGTGTAATGAGAGCAGTTTTGTACTGAATTCTGTAGGCGACAGGAAGCCAATGAAGGTTATGGAGAATGGGTGTAATATGTTCAAATTTACGAACTCTCAACAAAATCCTTGCTGCACTGTTTTGAATATATTGAAGCTTCTGAAGGTATTTGCCAGGGATTCCAATAAACAGGGAGTTGCAGTAGTCGAGCCTGGAGGAGACAAAAGCATGGACGAGCTTCTCAGCATCAGAAAAAGTTAGGGATGGGCGAAGTCTGGAGATGTTTCAAAGATGGAAGAAGCAGGTTTTAGACTTAATGTGATTTTCAAATGTAAGATGAGAGTCCATTTTTATTCCAAGATTTGTAACAGAGGTGGAGAGGGGGATGTCTTGTCCAGAAAAGGAAATTGATGTTATAGTAGATGTTTGTACCTGGCTTTTTATAAAATAAGCTGATTTGTAATCATTTATTTAAAAAAATTAAACTGAGACACACTCTTACAATAATGTCAACTACTGTACAAATATATTTTTAGGTGTTTATCCTGTTAAAATTATACATTTATTAAAGAAAAGTTCAGCTCAGACACATATTTGCTATAATTTTTATCAAACAAATAATTGTTTTTAAGTGTTAATCTTCTTAAAAGCCTTGCTGTGCGCTCCTGTGGCAGACATTTGCAGCAGAGCTAAACACGGCCCACATTTTGACGTAGGTTCGACCTATATTCAGGTGCGACCTATGGATTTTTCCAATTCTTTGGCAATAATTGGACAATGCAACCTATATTCGGGTGAAACCTATATTTCGGAAAATACGGTAGTGACTCTCTGCTCCACACAGAGGGCTGTGGTAGCTCGGTGGTCTGTGGTTACGTCAGGAAGGGAGTCCTGCATTAAAAATAACTGTCAAGTCTTCATGCGACTTAGTTAGCTGTGGCGACCCCTAACGCAGGGAGCAGTTGAAAGAAGAAAATTCTCGTATTATTTCAACTTTATTCTTATAATATTAAGGCTTTATTCTCGTAATACTATGACTTTGTTCTCATATTGTTTCAACTTTATTCTTGTACAACTTTATTCTCATAATACTATGACTTTATTCTCATAATTTTATTACTTTTTTCTCATAATGTAAGTTTTTTAAAATTAATGTTGCCCTAATACTCAGTAGTAGCAATCTATCCTCAAGTGAACAAAAAGTGCACCAGGTGACAGCATGTCATTGTTTATTAAACAAAAAACAAAGCCAAAATAGAAATGTTCATGTGAAATCCACTGTTGATGCTTCCATAGAATTTAAGAGGGAACTTTTAAAGGGATCTCTGGCTAGCTGGAATAGACCTTATTTGATGAACAGTTACTTCAGCTATAAAAACAAGACCGAAAAAAATACCGTAGGCTGTTTATTTGACACATTGTCATTTAATTAATGTTGCAATGCATTGTGGGTATGAACAGGTTACTTCTGTGAAAGTTCCATTCAGCTTGAATGGACATGATTTGACGTTCCGCTCTTTTATTTGAACCAGA
Source organism: Garcialebias charrua (assembly GCA_038048925.1). Lineage (NCBI taxonomy): Eukaryota > Metazoa > Chordata > Actinopteri > Cyprinodontiformes > Rivulidae > Garcialebias > Garcialebias charrua. Next base: position 13,135 of record JBBPBX010038431.1, read on the forward strand.
GCGAGTTGACAGAGAGGAGAATGCAGAAATGACAACTTTCACATTAGCACCATGACTTAATGTATCTGACTAGAGGTGGGCACAGCTAACAAAAAAATTGCTTTGCTAACACTAAAATGATAAACAGGTTAAATTTTTTTTAGTGAAAGCTATTGCAAAACTGCTAACCGCTAAGACAGCTGTCACTCGGTCTGCGTCACACATCTTTGTCTCCTTCTTGCTGAAGTAGGACGTCCACACGTAATGCCACACAGCATACCTAAAAGACTCTTCAAGACACACCCACAACAGACAGGAACAAATTGTACATTTTGTTAGCGGACTTAACGTTATTGAAACATAATTTAGCTAAGCTAAGTCCATTAATCTAACAAGTTTAAGTCAGGTCATCTGGACGGATTCTTCTTTGTTGAATGAAGAAGCGTCCGTGTCTCCGTTTAGATGACCTGACTTGACCTTGTTAGATTTTTCTATCTGGATCACTGAGCATGCATCAGGACTAATTCAGCTAAACTTTTCCAGTTAGCAAAAACACTAATCTGCTAAATAAATTCAGTTATTAGTGGAATAGTGGAACTGTGCCCACCAGTCCACCATTCTACAGATATAGATTATTCACAAGTGGAAAATAAACAACTGCCAATCTTCCCTAGCGCGAATGTCTCAGCAAATTCACTCCAAGGTCAGAGAAATTGCAACAGCCCCATGAGCTCCATCACAGAATCAATGGACCTCAGTTAGTGGAGTAAAGGTTAAAGTTCATGACAGGACAAATTAAATAAATATGGCTTGTGTTGGGTTAGGATAACCTCTTGGGTTAAGAGAAGGAAACAAATTCCTTTTTTTCCGCTCGTTTTCCTTTCCAGGTTTCAGGGCAGGTGGTGCCTTTCTCTAGCAGTCACTCAGCAAGAGGCCAGGTACATCCTGAACAGGTCCAGGCGTCTAGAGACAAGCATTATTAACAATCATTCACACTCCCACATAGGGACAATTTAAAGTTATCAATTAGCCTAACATTCATGGTTTTAAGTTTGTGAGAGAAAAACACAATACCCAGACTAAACCCATGCATGCACAACCCACACTTCAACACTTGCTCTTCTCAAGGGCGGACGTCTCCTCTCGGTCTCCGCTTTGCTTTTGCTTTGTCTTGTCTGTGAAACTGTCTGAGAGCCTCTCTTCTACAAAATCTTCAGAATCATAACTATGGACTTCAATTTGGTCAGTTGGTCCCTCAACACAACTGATAACATTTCTTCAACAAGAAGACAGGCTGTAGGCGAGCCGATTTGCCCTGTTGGCATGCACACAGCTGGATATCTCATCGACTTGGAAGACTTGATGATGTGTCTATCTCTGCTGTCATCTGTGGATCTTAAGGACGCATATTTAATTGGATTTATGATAACTGGTTCCTGCTTTTTGGATTTGGCTGGTTCCTGGTCTATCAACACACAAGGAAGACGTTCGGCAGCAAATCTGGACCTGGTCAGGCTGCCTGCCTTACATGATGGCTTGGTTCATGTCTTGAGAATCCAGACTTTTGGCTGAATTGATTAGATCTCGGGGGTTTTCTCAGGCATATTCCATCGGTATGGTAATTTTAATTTGGACATTTCGGAAGCGAGTGGACCAACACAGACTGAAGGTAGATGTCATTAAAGTTCTACCTGTCCCCAAAACATTTCTGTTTATCTGAAATTCGGTTATCTCAACACGCCTGGAGAAGTTTTGTAAACCTGACGCTCTCCCCCTCCCAACCCTTCTACTGAGGAATTCAACAGACTTTTCAGAGGAGCCAGCTGAATAAACATTCTGTCATCATTTCAGGACTCTGGATTCGCCTCTGGCCGTCCTTGGCAGATTACCCCCACCCCGAGTTTGCACATATCTCTCCAGAGGGAACTACTGTATATGAACTGAGTGATTTTATCTGAACTCTACAGTGCCTCTGCGGGCTGGCTACTCACCGCCTTTGAGTCACCGCCCCCCCCCTCTGTGTAATGTCGGCATCATTATGTGCTTGTGTGGGAGATGTTTTTTCATTACCACATTTTTGACCTTCAAGCAGAGGTCAAAAATGTGTTTGGATTTTTTTTGTCTCCAAACCCCATGTGTCACTTTTCACCACTTTTATTGTCTGTCCAACAGATCTCACTTGTAAATGAGTCTTCGAGGCTCAATGTGACTTATCTGTTTAAATAAAGGTTGAATGAATAAATGAACAAGGAAAACATGCAAACTCCACACAGAAAGGTCCCATGCCAGGTGGCGAACCTGTAACCTCCTTACTGTGAGGTGACCGCTTTAACCACAGTGCCCCAGGAGAACGCCTCTTCTCTCTAAAAACATCACAGCACGACTTACTGGGCTTGTAAATTTACATTTAATTAAACCACAAGAGTTCTCCAACAATGTATTTTGGACAGATGAGACCAAAGTAGAAATGTTACCCATGATGCACAGTGCCACATTTGGAGCAGTGGTGGAGAAAGTACTCAAACACTGTACTTAAGTAAAAGTACAAATAAACAGACAAAAATATACTCTAGTAAAAGTAGAAGTACCATATTAATGTTTTTTACTTAAGTAAAAGTAAATAAGTACTTGCTTTAAAAAATTCTTAAAGTATTAAAGTAAAATTACTTGCTGAATGTATTACCTAATGCAATGGTCTACATTATTAAGTGTGCGTATTGTATGTACTGTATATTTTCTGTAATACATTAATAGCGTTGAGCCAGTTTAATGAACAATGCTGCACACTGAACAGTACTGTACATGTTTTTTATTGTGTTTACTCTGTGACACAGTTCACACTTGGACTTGTGATTCTGTGCGTCAGAATTTCAGGGATGACATGCAGAGTTAAATGTTATTAATTAAAATAAGAAAGGGGAATGGTTATTATACCTTTGAAAGTTTTTATTTAACACAAAGTAAAACCAATGTGTCATTTTAACTGCAGTAAACACATTTCAGTAAAGGTTGTCTGTCTGGAAAAAGGAGCATTAGACCTAACAAAGGAACAGACTCTGATCATTTCAACTGCAGTTTGTCTTATAGTTAAAATACTGTCTAGTCAACCTGGTAATGGGTCAGTAGAGAACAATGTTTTAACTTCCTGACACCATTTTCAAAACTTGGACCTGAGTGTCTAGACATTTAGAGACATCTCTTCTCTTGTCTCCTAACATCATGAACTGACACAGTTTAATATTGCAGCAAGAATTTATTGTTCAAGTTCAGAAGAAGTTGGTTTTCAAAGTTTTTTGAGTCCAGTCTGGCTCTTTAGGGAGAGAGAATCTGTCCTGCTGTACTGAACCGTCTTTCAATAATCTTTTAATAAGGCCATGGGTGTGTATCTTCTGGCTGAATCTCTGGTGGAATCCATTGGGTGTGTTAGTGGTGCTGTGGGTGCTCCCAACTCAATGACATTTATACTAGAATATACGTCATTGGTCCAGTTATTCTTGAAGGCAGGTCTAATGTTACCTGTCCACTTTGCAGTGATTCAATGGACCAACTCCCCTCTTGACATCAGTTACTTTCAAACTAATGACAAATCAAATAAAAAAAAAACTGCAACTTGAATGTAACTTGTAACTCAACACATTATAGAAATGTCCAAAAAAGCTAAGTCTGGATTATTGAGCATGCACAAGGGTATAAAAATGTAGTGTAGTAGAAAGTACAGATACTTCATGTAAAATGTAGTGGAGTAAAAGTAAAAGTACCCACATTTAATTATACTTAAGTAAAGTACAGATACATAAAAAATGTACTTAAGTACAGTAACAAAGTACTTGTACAGTACTTAGTTACATCCCACCACTGATTTGGAGAAATACCAACAGAGCATGTCAGCATAAACACGTCATACCAGCTGTGGAGATGGAGGGGATGATTTGGGCTAATTTTGGTGCTACAGAACCTGAACTCCTCGTCATCATTGAGTCAAACATGAACTCTTCTGTAGACTGGGCATTATGTGAGGTCATATGTCTAACACAGTGTTCACTTCTCAGACTCAGTTACAAAACGGGACCATAATTAAAAACGTATAGCTCAAACTAAGGGCCAGTTTCAGTCAATACATTTAATCAAATCAGAAACCTGACATTGTCTTGGTTGCAGGTTCTCTTTATGTTGCTTTACACAAGAAAATCAAAGACAGCTGAAAAATTCAAACACAATTTTCTTGGCTTCAAATATTTAGTCTGCTCTTAAAGGTGCTATGTGTAACTTTCTGTAGAGCCAGAACTTAGAAATATTTTCAACAGGCAAAGCATTCTGATCCCTCCCCCTCAGAGCCATATATGGCTCTGCTCCCCCTTGCTCTGCTGAAATTCAAATTCAAGCTCTGTTTTTATTGGCTGATTCAAATTCAAGCTCTGTTTTTATTGGCTGATTCAAATTCAAGCTCTGTTTTTATTGGCTGATTCAAATTCAAGCTCTGTTTTTATTGGCTGATTCAAATTCAAGCTCTGTTTTTATTGGCTGGTTACAAACTCTGTTTTTATTGGCTGGTTAACGGCGGGTCACTCTGTGTTTTTAGTGTTTTTATAAATGCTGATAGAGAAGCAAGGGGACTATAGTTTTTTTCAGAGATTACTTTGTCTAACATCAGTCTGTCAGTAGATAGTGACAGAGTGAAGAAATATGTTAAAAATATATTGTTAGAAAAGTTACAGACTGCATTACAAAGTTACATAGTGCAGCTTTAATAAAGTATGCTAGGTTTTTTAACAAAATGAGAGGCAATAAAAACAAGTTACATTTAAAATATCATTTTCAGGGCCAGATAAGATGTTGACGGGGGCTAGATGTGGTTCTTGGGCCTTGAGTTTGACACATGTGGAAATAAAGCTTGGTTAATATTTGGTCACTGAACAGGACAATGACCCCCAAACACAGCCACAAACAAACAACAGAATAGAACTAAAGCAACGATGCAAAGAAGAGTGGGCCAAAAATTCTTCCCAACATCATAAGAGACTGATGTTGAATATAGAAAATTATTTATTTAATTTATTGCACATCTTTTCCATTTTGGCTTTAAGTTTTGATAAATATGGTGGCATTTGTTTTGGTTTTAATCATTTTTTAAATTACTTTTAGAATGCAGGACCAGATCATTTTCTCACGTCCTGGTAAATAAATGAGTCTGGACTTTCTACTTTCTGTATATAAACTCTGTTCTGCCACAATCAGCTGGAGGGGATGAGTTCAAAACAGGCAACAGCAGACTTCCAGCTCAGACTCTGCAGAGCCAATGGCTTGTGCATTTTGTTTTAAGACCAGATTTAAAAACAAAAGAAGATAAATTTAGCTGGAAAGACTATCGTCCCTTGAAGAGGGGTCTCATGTCCTCAAGTGACTGACTCATGCCAAAGCAATCAGATGAAAAGCAGTGAAGAACCTCTTAAAGAAGTCTGCTGATTTAAGAGCTGAGCCTCCTCAGGACACCGGGTTGTGTGTGAGGCCTAGTCGATATTAGCAAACATACAAACACAGCAGCTGCTGCCTTGTCCTAATTACCTAGCGTTGTATATAAAATATTCAAAATGTCATTTGTATTTAAACATGGCTCCTCAAACGAGCTGCAGGAGCTCACAAGCACCGGGGAAAGAGACGTTTTAATTTGCTGATTGCTCACAAGGCGCCCATCTTGCTGCATCATTACATGTAAATGAAATTCATGGTCATCTCTGAGGAGGTCCAGAGCTTTCAGCAGAGACAATCTAATCAAACGGGACCTGTAGAGGACACTAATACATGCTTTGATTGTTGTCGATTTATCATGCAAAAATATGGCAGGGCAAGAGATTTAGGATTTTATGAGATGCAAATAGATCATATTATGGTTGAATGGATTCTCCAAATCAGTTATTCGGTTATTTTAAGTAAAAATAAACATGTCTAATATCCACAGGAATTTTATTTCTATCTATAATCATATTTTCAGACAATATTTGTCTATAAGAGAAGACATGCTTATTAGACTTTTGGCTGCAGATAAAAACATCCATTTGTATTTTTCAGCACACACATCATCACAGGAGGGGGTCTGGGTTACGTTGTATAAACAAACCCACGTCACTGTTAGATTGGACACATGCGACCATGTTTCTCCCCTTTATGGTTTCAGTTACCAATGTTTTTGCACATAATGGCTGAGAAAACACAAGGTGAGGTGAAATGTTGGAGTGTCAACGCACTGAAGGACATTTTACAAGCAAGGGATTTGAAGTGTGTTTTATGTTTTTGTAAAAGTATTATTTTGTAATTCATTTGTTTTAATATGATTTCAATTAGCATCATTTTATGCAATTACTTTGTACAAATAAATTATAATGACTGCTTTTGTTGTTTTTTAGTCTTTCGGTTAATTTAGAAATGTATTCTTATCTGCACTTTCCCACATAAAAGAAATGAGCAAGTCACGAGATATACAGGTTGTCCCCGACTTACGAGTGAGTTCCATTCCTGCGAGGTGCTCGTAAGATGAAAACTCGTATGTCGGGGACCACCTGTATATAACGCACGAGCCGCCATTGATACACGTACATGTACGGTAATGAACAGTTACCAAGTTACCAAGCACTTCGCCACAGCTATATACTGTAATTATAAAAAAACACATACATTAAAAAATATATATATTTCTTACTTTGAGCTGCAGCTTGTCTCCGTCTGTTTGCATGTTAGCTCTTGCACGTCCGAGCTCCGCAGCTTCGTGCAGTTCCGCGCGGTCCAAACTGTTTACAGGAAGGACTGTTAGCTTGTTAACTCCATACATTTGGAGGCAGAAAAATAGTTTAATAACTTACTGGAAGCCGTTTCTCCGCCGTGTTCGTCCATCCAAACAAGCTGCCCGCGTTAGCTCTGCCATTAGCTGCACTCGTTAGCATGTTAGCCCATCCAAAAGGCTGTCGGCCGGCGTGGTGGAAGCGATCGGCGGCTGCTGCTCCGGGCCTGAGACGTCCACAGAGTTCACCGAGCGTTTCCAGCTAATTTATCCGTATGAGGCAACCCTGATCGGACACACGGTCCTCCAAATCCAGCTGGCAGCTGCCGAGACTGGAACTAAACGTAAAATGGCGGACCCTGCGGCATTTCCGGAAACCGCCGGAAGCTGCGCAAATACAGTATGATTAAAAATTATTATTTTTATAATTATTGTTATTTATAAAGCCTTTAAAACAACTACAGCTGCAACAAAGTGATGTACACATGAAATTAAGAACATTTAAACACAAATAATAATAAAAAAAAATCATATTTTTATTAAATATGATTACCTCGTAAATTCGGAACCTCGTAAGTCGATGTCCTCGTAAATCGGGGACAACCTGTACACAATACCTGATTTATTTCAGGTCCTATCAGTACCTATTGCCTACTACTAGATCCAGCAGTTGGTTGGGACTTCTGCACATGTAGTTTACCAGCGTAAAGTGAATATACCAATTGAATTTGTTGAATTCCAACAGCATTTCAAGAGCAGCCTCACTGTTGGTCTCACGTGACCTGGAAGTTTTGGTGAAGCTTCACACATGCACACTCAAAACTGAAATGGCTCATTATGAAGATAAATCAGTCACAAAAGTAGTCACGCAAGCGTACAAGAAGATTTGTATGCGCACATTAAGATGCACAAGTAAGTCAGGTTTTACAAATGTTACTAGATTCACAACAGATTTTCAAAATGTATACTTTTCAATTTGGACAAGTATGAATATTCTGCAGATACAAATTGTCAGAAGTGACACATGTTTCTGTTCAGTGCCCTGAGATGACTTCTGTTGTGATTTGGTGCTATGTAAATTAACTGAATTGAATTGACACAGTTCCACTAATCCACTATTAGTGGGGTTATTTTTCCATGTACATAGTGAATTAGCATTCTTGACTTACGCCACTCGGGGTGGCTGCATGTTGGAGAAATTCTCTTACATTCATTGATTAATTGGTTTTAAAAACTTTAATTCCTCTTTATTTCTGGATGTAAATCGCTTTTTTCGGATGATTATTTCCTCTGGTATCAGATGCGCAGCTGGAAGGATTTTTACTGAAAGCTCTTTACTTTTGTGCATTTGTTATAATGTGTAACCATGGCAACAAGGTGTTTTTTTTAACAACCAGGAGCAGCTGATTAACAGCTCAAAAGCTCAAATACCTCAACTACAGCCCCAAATCCCTAATGATTTGAAAAGGAGGAGCTGTGGACGAATTCCCGTCAACCTGGCGCCGGTGCTCGAGTACCTGACGTTGAGATCCTGGAGCAGGTGGGAAACTCGGCTGGTGACAACTGGAGGACCGGGATCACCCCCCAGCATCTTCAGCTGTCTGTCCATGGCGACGAGGAGCTCGGCAGACTGCTGGGAGGAGTGACCATCGCTCAGGGAGGAATTCTGCCTGACATTCGAGCAGTCCTGCAATCCAGAAGGACCGAGATGCCCGCCAGATTTGACAGCAAGCTGGATCTGGATGGATGGATCTGTATCTTTGGCCAGATTCATTGGATTTGCTGCAGAAGATACTTCCTGCCCACAGCTATCAGCATCTATAACAACTCTTGAATGATGATGAGCTACAACAACACTTAATTTCTCTTTGGGATTAAAGGTTCAGTCTGCAGTTTCTGTAGAACATCAGCACTTAGAAAAAATTTCAACAAGCAAAGCATTCTGATCCCTCCCCCTCAGAGCCATATATGGCTCTGCCCCCTTGTGGTCTGTTAAAATTCAAATTCAAGCTCTGTTTTTATTGGCTGATTCAAATTCAAGCTCGGTTTTTATTGGCTGGTTACAAACTTTGTTTTTATTGGCTGGAAAATGGCGGGTCACTTTTTCTTTTTAGAAATGCTTATTTACCACCTGGAGAAGCAAGGGGACAATATTTTTTTTTAGTTTTTTTCAGAGATTACCTCTCTAACATCAATCTAGTGACAGAGTGAAGAAATATGTTAAAAATATATTGTTAGAAAAGTTACATATAGTAGCTTTAATGAGGTATTTTTGAATTGAATTTGAATTGATTTCTCCCCAACTATGAATGGAATTCCTTCAGTGGAATTAGCTCCTGCTAAAATTAAATATAGTAAATTTAGGTCTACTTATTTTTATAAAGACAGTTATCTTCACTAAAATCTTGACAGACAATGATAATTTATACAATGCTATTCTATGCTAACCTAAGCAAAGCTAGACATTAAAGTGATGCCACTACCCTTGCAGTGCTTTCCCCCCCTTATATCTAACGCAAACAGTCTCTGACTCACGGTGTCAGTTTAAGCCAACAGAGACTTTAATATAAATGCCAAACCAAACCAGAACAGGAAAATAACATGGAAAACCCATTGTCACGATCAGAAACATTGGAAACCATCAGAAACATTAGAAACCATTGGAAACATTGCACACATTCCTACCTAGCATGTTACGTTGAGGAGCTGGGTGCAGGTCCCCGGAGACTTCCTTTTGGGTCCCAGGACCCGAGACCCGCCTCCAGCTCCATCGTCCCTCTCCCCCTGTTCAGGTCTCCCTCAGAAGTGGCAGCTCATACTAAATAAATCAAGGAAACCTGAATTAAGTTTTATAAATTGTATTAAAGTAAAGGCAGGAAAAGGTTACAGTTTACAGCACTGGCTCTCTGATATGATCAGCATCCGGAAGAGAGAGATGTCCAGTGTCATTACTAATTTATAGGGTCTAGGCCCCGCCCTTCTCAGAAGGGGAGCTCCTCCTGTCATGTGTATGAGGGGGTGTGACTAAGTGTGATCTTATCAGATCTTATGTGAATTGATGTATGTGGAAAACATGGGACAGTGCATTAAAGCCTTTCTACGTGAGGTTTGCAGATGATACAGCGGTGGTGGGATGCATCACAAACAATGATGAGTCCAGCTACAGACAGGAGGTGGAACACCTGGAGAGCTGGTGCAAAGAGAATAACCTTCACATGAATGTGAAGAAGACAAAGGAGATGATTGTGGACTTCAGAAGGAACAAACACACCCACGCCCCACTGAACATAAGTGGATCTGCAGTGGAAGTGGTCTCCAGCTACAAATACTTGGGTGTACACTTGAATGATAACCTCAGCTGGAGCAACAACACCACCAGCCTGATCAAGAAAGGTCATCAGAGACTCTACTTCCTCAGACGGCTGAGACGAGCTGGTCTGAGCAGCCCAGTTCTCACCTCGTTCTACAGGTGTGCAGTGGAGAGCATCCTGTGCTCCAGCATCAACGTGTGGCATGGAGGCTGCACAGTTGCAGAGAGGAAAGCTCTACAGAGAGTGGTGAAGGCTGCACAGAAGTCTGTTGGAGTCAGTCTCCCCACCATCACAGACATTTACACCTCCAGATGCAGGAAAAGAGCCACCTGCATCATGAAAGACCTCACTCACCCAGCACACTCACTCTTTGCCCCACTCCCCTCAGGACGGAGGTTGAGGAGCATCAAATGTAGAACCACTAGACTGAGGAACAGCTTCTACCCTGAGGCTGTTAGACTCATGAATAAATAAATAATAAGAATAATCACTGCAAAATATCACATCATGCTGATGCTGATCTGTTTTCTTGTTGCTGTGTTCATTTGTGACCATCTGCTCATACAGACTCGTGTTCGTGCTGCTGTTTATAATGATGTTTTTCTATTACATTAGGGCTTAGTGTATTACTAGTTGATGTTTTTCTTAGTTAATCCTAGATGTTATTACTGTTTTTCTCTTGCATTTGTTGTTGGATGTAACTGGGACCCTGTGTACATAATCTCGTTTTCATCACATGTACCACATGCGGTGCAAATAACAATAAAGACTCTCTGACTCTGACTGTGATGTAGCAAGCAAAATAAACTCTATTCCTTGACAGATATTGAATCCATGGGAGACTCTTTTTAAAGCTGCTGGTCCAGTTTAACCCAGTCAGAACCGGGTCATAATTTCATTATGATCCCGTCTCTGAGTAGATCAAGAACCCCAGGACCAGCCTACATAAATATCTAACAACTCCCCCTAGTTCAAGGATCCCAAAGGGTTTCCTCGAATAAAAATTCCCAGTTCAATATCGTCAGATATACAAGCAATTAATCACTTTCCTCTGGGTGAATGTAAAACTATTCCTTATATGTTGGCGGGTGATGTCTACAGGCTATAGTGCGTGACCTGGCCCTCCAACAGGTCAAATAAGATGCCAGAGCTGACGGCTAGCGTGTGACCTGCCAGCCTCAGGTCGCCTGACTCAGCCCTGGACATCTGCCTAGGACTTCAACATCTCCCTTGGTGTGGTGCATATAGAACATTATGGAAAATCATGTCTCATCACCAATCAATATTATTTCATTAATTATATGTTTGTAATAAACTAAAGGTGTGTGAAATGTGTTAGAGAGTCATATTCCAGAGACAGTGTAAGC
>JBBPBX010038432.1:2165-16639 GCA_038048925.1 Garcialebias charrua
AACTTAAAGTGGGCCATGGGCCACCAGTTGATAATGACAACTGCAGTGAGTTTTGCAGCTCTGGACACATTTAATCTAGTGAACAAAGGGGCAGGAATGGCTCTTTTGATCCTAAAGGTTGCAGACCACCTGGTCTAGAGAATCTGGCCTACAGTCAGGACAGGAGTGGGTCTAGAAGAATATTCACTGGGTGGCAATAAGGGTTCTTTATAGCAGAACTACATCTGTTGATCAGTGGAGAAGCGTAACCAATGGTTACATGACATTACAGTTACATACCGTACTCTACCTCAGTTACAAATATATTTATTCAAGTTTGTGAAAGATGACAAACAACATTTTACATTGATGAAAACAGATTAGGGCATGAAACCACATTTTTCCTGTTACAAATATATTTATTCAAGTTTGTGAAAGATGACAAACAACATTTTACATTGATGAAAACAGATTAGGGCATGAAACCACATTTTTCCTGTAATTAAAAATTAAAAAGACTTCTTGCTGTGAGAAACAGAATAGCTCTGAATGTGTTTAGTGTTGCAGCTACTCACTGGTCTCTGAGAATATCTCCATCCTGATTGGGGTAGAAAGCCAGCTTGAAGATGCGGTTCATAACGCTGCGTTCGATAGCCATCTGGGCATCCTGCAGCTGGTCTTCGCTTGCATACTGCCAAATGGCATCACGGGCCATGGCACCGTACAAGTAGCGCAGAAAATCCTCCACCGCTGCTGTCTTGTCATCAGATGCTGTGCACCCTTGGAACGCTTGAGGCAAGCACAAAAACAACTGAATTAATGCTCCTCCTGTGCTGGGCTTGGTACTTTATGTTGAATTTTGTCATATCCCTTGGATAACAATAAATGAAAATATAAGGAAAGAAAATCACAAGTTGTATAATTATTTTTAAATATTATTTTGGAATTTTATTGTTGTCTCTGTGGAGTAATTGACTGAAGGTCCTAACAGAGCATGTTAAAACCAGCAGACAGTAAAGCTGGCATAAAGATGAGAACTCTCTGCTCAGAAGGTTGGACAGTTAATACGATCAGGGGTTTAGAAACACAAAAGGTGAGCATGTTGAAATACCTTTAATGAAGTCGAGCATCTTTGACTCCATATGTTCAAGAAGGAGACGAACACAGACGGTGGTGAAGTAGCGATTGGCCACTTCCTTGTCTCTTAACACCCTCTGTAGGAGCCTCTCCAAATGGGCCTGGGAGGTCTGCAGGCCCTGGCGACACCTGGTTAGATAGGCGATGTATGGGGCGCGCTTTCTGAAGTAAACACACAAAATATACATTTCATTATTTCCAATAAAGGTATGAATTTATGTAAACCTTTATGCACAGTAAAAACACGTTTTGCAATAATTTCATGCATAACCACTATGTAACCATACAAGATGATGTTGAAAAAGTTATACAAAACCTATCACCAAAATAATGTAAAATAGCCTGAATCTATCAGAATAAAAGGAAAAAGTGTGATAAAAATGTTTATGATGCAGTTCAGCACTACCATATTTTCCACCGTACCCGTCGTACCGCCCTATAAGTCGCATCAGTCCAAATTTGTCTAATAAAGTAGACATATTTGTCCATATACATCGCATTAAGCGTCACCACCGCTGACAACCCGGAAATGTGGGCCGGTGTTGTGCCAAAAATTGATTGGCTTCCAAATGGCAGCCGAGGGAGCATGCATGGGAGGATTTTAACAAGAATTTAACAAGATTAACACTTAAAAACGATTATTTGTCTGTTTGAAATCATAGTAAAGGTGTATCTCAGTCTAACTTTTCCTTAAAGGTCCACTGACATGATTTTTCTACTACCGTATTCGTCGGTGTATAATACGCGGTTTTTTTTGCTCATTTGAATGTCCTGCGTATTATACACCGAAGCGTATTATATATGGATTTTTTCCCCCATAATTTTAGACTCATTTTTCGCTCTGATTCACCGTTTTTCATTTTGGGCAAAAATGGTGCAGTACCAGTTTCGGCCGCTATGGGCGCTATGGGCAGCAGCAGAGGACTCAGAGAGCGAAGAGGAAGAGGAGGGCCACTTCCAGACATTTCTAGCTCATGTGTCCGAAAAAAGCCTCCTCTGGTCAGACTGACTCTGTCGCTGCCCGCTCCTTGCTCTGGATGTAGCTGCAATTAGCTGTGAGGTTCGCTGTTTTTGTTTGCAAGATACCGTAACTCATAAACCACACCGCAGATTTTTAAATCCAGCTGATTTCACATTTGGTTAAGCTCAGGAGCCCGTTTGCTATAAAGTCAGGTAAGAAATATATTTTTAAGCGTTTATTTAGCTAAATTTAAAGAAATAAATCGGCAAACTATTTTTTTAAATCCAACTCAGACCAGCTGATTTCACATTTAGTTAAGCTCAGGAGACCGTTTGCTATAAAGTCAGGTAAGAAATATATTTTTAAGCGTTTATTTAGCTAAATTTAAAGAAATAAATCGGCAAACTATTTTTTTAAATCCAACTCAGACCAGCTGATTTCACATTTAGTTCAGCTCAGGAGCCCGTTTGCTATAAAGTCAGGTAAGAAATATATTTTTTAAGCGTTTATTTAGCTAAATTTAAAGAAATAAATCGGGGAACTATTTTTTTTAAATCCAGCTTAGACCAGCTGATTTCACATTTAGTTAAGCTCAGGAGACCGTTTGCTATAAAGTCAGCTAAGAAATATATTTTTAAGCGTTTATTTAGCTAAATTAAATAAATAAATCGGCAAACTATTTTTTTAAATCCAACTAAGACCAGCTGATTTCACATTTAGTTAAGCTCAGGAGACCGTTTGCTATAAAGTCAGCTAAGAAATATATATTTTTTAGGTGTTTCTGTACGGTAGTTTAATTTTAATTAAATTCAGCTCTTGCTGCGCTGCAGCAAACCTTTTCTGGGTGCGCGCATTGTGTTGTTTACGTTCAAAATTCAGCTGATTTGTAATCATTTAACAAAAATTAAACAGAGACACGTTAACATATATATTCAGCTAACAAATATATATTTTTAAGTGTTTCTGTACGGTAGTTTAATTTTAATTAAATTCAGCTCTCGCTCCAAACCGGGCCTGTGGGCCTGTTGTGTGTGTGCGCACATCGTGTTGTTTACATTTTAAATTCAGCTGATTTGTAATCATTTATTAACAAAAATTAAACAGCGACACGTTAAAGGTTCAGTATGTAACATTTTTTATAAACATATTTCTTCACTCTGCCACATCTCCTGACAGACTGATGTTAGCCAGGTAATCTCTGAAATTTAAAAAAAAAAAAATATTGTCCCCTTGCTTCTCCAGGTGGTAAATAAGCATTTCTAAAAAGAAAAAGTGACCCGCAATTTTCCAGCCAATAAAAACAAAGTTTTTACGGTAATCAGCCAATAAAGAGCTGCGTTCCAGTTGTCCTCAACAGAGCTTCTCACACCCCAACCCACGCCCCCACCTGTCCCAGCCCCAGCGCCACGCACGTTCTCGTTCAAAAGATTGGAAAGCGATACAGGACTGTTTAGTATGTGACACAAATGTATTAAATTCCCCTTCATAATCCCTGATCAGGACTTTTTTTTTTTTTTCAAAAGTCAAATAATCGCTTCATTCATCCCCCTGTACCGCTCCCTCTGCCGACTGCATTGAATGAGGAAATGCAGTTGTCACGAGTGAATTAAAGTAGGGTTCAACGTGGCTGCCCGTGGCTCTGCTGATTTCCTGGTCTTCTGGTGTGCTGGACTAGCGCTCCATGGTTTTATTTTATTTTATTAGAAGGTTTTATTAACATATAAACACAGAATATCGCAGCGGCTCTGAGCAGACAGCAGCAGGGGGCGGAGCAGAACTCAAGTTCAGCAGAAGCACGGACTGTGGCTCCCCCTCAGAGCCCCTCAGAACCATATATGGCTCTGAGGGGGAGGTAGCAGAATGCTTTTCTGCGCTGAAAATATTTCTAAGTCCTAGCGTGTTCCAGAAATCGCAGACACCACCTATAACATATATATTCAGCTAACAAATATATGTTTAGGCGTTTCTGTAGTTAAATTTTAATGAAATTCAGCTCGCGCTGCACAATGGACCGCATTTTCCGGGTTGTCTCAGTGGTGATGCGTTACGTCGGCGTCGGGGAGGGTTTGGCGCCATCTAGTGGTCATAAAAAAGACAGTCAGTGCAGTGCGTATTATACACCGAAGAGTATTATGTACGGATTTTTCTGATTTATTTCCAAAAATTGGACAAAGCGTATTATACACAGGAGCGTATTATACACCGACGAATACGGCACAGTATTCATAAAATTGCTCAAAAAATATATATATATTTTATCATTTAAATATGTTCGTTTTTGCAAACAAAATGATAAATCACTTTAATTTTGCTTTAAAAGTGATTTTGAACTTCAAGCCGTGTTTAATCATGGGAAATCCGATTACACACGAACGCACCATCTGTGACGTAGTGTGCAGAGTGTGAGGCAGAGCTCTGGGCTTGTCACGGTGCGCGGGTATGAGCAGCTCGACATGAAGGTAAGTCTGATACAGCATCAGACCTAAATTAGATCCTGTTGTTTCTTGTTCCATCACCCAAACTATTTTCTGCTTCCCAAAATGAAGACAAATAGCTCAAATCTTCACATAGATTGCTAAATTCGTCGGGTTTTAAATTGTCCGCTATTAAAGAGACCAGAGCCCTCTGCCTCACACTCTGCACACTACGTCACAGATGGTGCGTTCGCGTGTAATCGGATTTCCCATGATTAAACACGGCTTGAAGTTCAAAATCACTTTTAAAGCAAAATTAAAGTGATTTATCATTTTGTTTGCAAAAACGAACATATTTTAAATGATAAAATGTATATATTTGATAAAATGTATATATTTTGAGCAATTTTATGAATAGTAGAAAAATCGTGTCAGTGGACCTTTAATAAAAACACTTTGACGGTCAAATCAGCTGCATTTCAAAAGCCAATACGTGGAAACATGAACAAGCAGAGAGTGACTCGCTATCCATTTCTTCAAAATTTAACAAGATAACCACCTAAAAACAATTATTTGTTTGCTCAACTTTATAGTAAAGGTGTGTCTCAGTTGAACTTTTACTTAAAGAATGCACTTCAATGGTCAAATCAGCTTCATTTCGCCGAGGCGCAGCTAAATGAAGCTGATTAGAGGGTTGCTCCAGGCAGATGACCGTGTCAGGCTATGACAAGCCGATTGCGTAATTAATAACCACTTTTACCTATTACATGATATAACGGCATGCTATACTGCTCAACTGCCATCTAGCAGCTGAAAATGGTAGTGTTCAATATTTCAGTCAGAATAAATGAAAACGGTTATATCTCAGCCAAAAATTGGTTTATAAATATGGGGGAAAAAATCCATACATATGTCACTTAGGCCTATAAGTCGCAGGGCATGCAAATTATGCAAAAAACGATGATTTATAGGGCGAAAAATACAGTACATGTGGGAGAGAAATACCGATTTCTCCAGGCCTCCACATTTACCTGTAGTCCTCTGCAATGGCAGCCAGCAGCTTCCTGCAGGTGCGTGCATCGAAGCGGCTGACGCAGCGCGTGGTCTCCTGGATCTGGGCGATTTGGTTCTTATCCTGAAGGTTGATTGCTTCTGCTAGCTGGACCTTTAGGAAGCAGACAATCTCATTGTCTGAAAGAAAGTAGACAGTAGAAAAAGAACTGAACAACTTGCTGCTAACAAAAGTTCACCTGGTGAGAAAACAAGCTGCTGCCATCCCATCACAATGTGACTGAAGACTTTTAGACTTTGTAGGTTTTGCTCATTTACAGGTAGTCCCCGATTTACGAGCGAGATCCATTACAACGAGGCGCTCGTAAACCGGAAATCTCGTATTTCGGAACGGTTGCCATGTCTCTCGTAAATCCGGAATTTCGCTCGTAAATTGGAACGGTTTCGCTAGCGCGACTACAAACACTCGTTTTTCATCAAAAAACTGCTTATGAGTGCATAAAAATGATCGGAAACGTGTGTCCACATGTTTAGCTAACGAACTGTGGTGAAAAAACACATGAAAACTCAGTATTTTTTGCGTTTTTTCCAAAAATTCGCCAGCTCGTAAGTCTGGAACCTCGTAGATCAGAGCGCTCGTAAATCGGGGACTACCTGTAGTAGCTTGTCCTTATTTTGGTTACAAGTGAGGCTGAGAAAGAAAGTCAAAATAAAAGGTTTTATTTTACGAGGCACTTGCATCTGTTTGATAAATTGATGGGTTAGTAGTAATTTGTGTGATTACGCGTGTGTTATGATTCAATACACAGCAGTGGGACTTTTCTTTAACCTTGCCCAAAACTTTCAAAGGTGAGTCAGAATCTGGAGGTTGTACAGAATTGCTGTTTTGCTTGAGGACACTTCCAGCAGAATGGATGTTTGCCAACAACAGGGGTATGCACATTGGTCCCTATGGAGACCTGTGACAATGATACCTACACCTTGGAGAAATTGTAAAAACTTGTTCAAGTGATAATAATTGTGTTGTTTGGTTAACACACAGACTTTTTTCTTTCAAATCATTTTATCGTGTTACTTATTCATCATAACAAAGAGATTAACATCAGTCCAGCGCTTTCCTCTGAATTAACGCCTACAAAAAAAAAGTAATAATAATTTTAAAGTACAGGTAGTCCCCGACTTACGAGCGAGTTCCGTACCTGCGAGTCGCTCGTAAGACGAAAATTCGTACGTCGGAACATGAAACACGTGTTCTCGTAAGTCCGGATTTTCTGTCGTAAGTCGGAAAATTTAAGCTAGCGCTACTACGAACACTCGTTTTTCATCAAAAACATTCATACTAGTTCATGAACATGCTCAGAAACGTGTTTCCAAACGGTTAGCTAACACACTTTCATCTAAAAACACAAAAAAGTGCAGTATTTTTTACAAATTTACTGCTCGTTCGCCAGCTCCTAAGTCCGGGACCTCGTATGTAAGGGCGCTCGTAAGTCGGGGACTACCTGTATAAGCGTGTCACAGATATTGATGGACTTCTACCTTCTGGATCCATGTGATCAGGCAGCCCATTACGTGTGGTTGCTGGTGCCATGATGGGGAGAGCTACTGAGTCAGCAGAACACAAAGCCAACCTCAGCTTCTTCTTTGCATCACTGAAAAAAGATAATTAATAATGACCACATGGCAATATTTGCTATAAAAATTAAATGGCATAAGGCAATTGGAAGATTAGCTTGTCACGGGAGGTTGAGCGTGTAACCTGAAGGAGAACTTGGAATCATGTTGCTGTGCCGTCTGGCTGGCGGAGTCAGGCAGGTCATCAGCAGAAATGTTCTGCAGAGCATCTTCTCTTGGAGGGTCATTCCCATTGTCTTCAACACAAAGATCTGAAAACAAAAATAAAAAGAACACTAAATATTTTGTCTGCTGCAACAGCGTTTCCTGTGTGTAGGTTTTGTTCCCCGACCTCCTGGTCCATCATAAGAGGCCCCTGCTGAGGCCACGTCACTCGGCTTCTTGATGTTCCTGTACTTGTCCAAGATGTCCTCCGCTGCCTGGGCTTGACTGCTCTGCCGGGGTAACGGCTCATCTGACAAAAGCACACACAAACGAGCTGAATTCAAATAAAATCCACCTGGTGCATGTGTCTCAGGCCAGCAAGGATTTATAAACAAACTGCTACTGACCTTGTGTGACACGTTCCTGCGCTGAATCATTCTTCTCTTGTTTGTCCCTTTTCTTAAAAGCTGTGATGGGAGCTGTGGAGAGGAGACATGCGATGACTGACCAGGACAGAGGAACAACGATGATACAACGACAGGCTCATCGTGCGTCACCTATTGACAGCCACTTTAATATCCAGTTATTTTTGTGGATGTATAGTCACTTTAAAACACAATAAGCAAAAAATTAAAACTTGAGAATGAAACCTTTGGCTTGCAGCTGAATTTCACAAAGGTCTAGTGTAATTTATAAAACATTCAGGATAAAAAAAAATGCAAAATTTCCTACAGACGTTTATTCGATCAACATTGTTGCTAACTGAATAAACATGAGTCTAAACTTGGGCAGCAGATGAAAAACTTAAATTATCTTCACACTGAAGTTCTGTTCTATGCAAACAATGAAATGAAACTGTTGCAAAAATATAATAATTAAAAAAAACAGAAGAGGGGTGTTCAAACAGATGCACATATGAGGAGCGTGACTCTGTGACTCAGGCTACACCATGTCGCATCACAGATCTACAGCTACGAAGCAGCGTGGCACGCAGCCCTGCAGCAGTAAAGCTAGCTTGGTGACGACAGCGTGGAAAAGCGTTACCTGGGATATCGCTCTCAGCCGTCCAATACAGCACTGTGAGGAACACAAGACAGGGTTGGCCTTTCAATCACAGGCTGCCACTCTGCAGGACAACTGACCGAGCCACCACGCAGAGCAACAACTCCACTGGAGTTTGGTGAGAGGCTGACTTCTCTTCACCGCTCTCTTGTTTCATGTGCACACAGTTCTCTTTATTTTCTGAAAATCATTTTGTTGTTTATTAAAGAAAAATCATTATCTCAAAGAATAATAAGCAGCCCTTTCGTGTGGGCCCGGCTCATTATTTTCCAGACAGATGTATGAGAGATAGTTGTAGAGTAGAACAGCAGCAACATATGTGTCATCTATCAGTGCTGATGACAGAGAGGTCTATCTAATGACCATTAGCTGCTTGCTGACAGCACTGCTGGGAGGGCTACAGCTACATTATCTACACAACTAAAGCTCCTTTAGTGACTGATCAGCTTTGAAAAGTCTATAGAGCGCTGCAGCTTGTGAGATCTGGGAGAAAAAGAACTGGACACATCGCTGCAGTAACTTCGAACAAAAAGAAAAAACATTTTCCAAACAGAGTTTTTTTCAGCAGTGGCTCATCATTCTCCTTCTCACATTAAAATCAGCACTGCTTTGCCCTTTAAAGAGTTACTTTTCATGTCACTTATGATTAGGAAAAGTTTTTTCAACTACAGTAAAAAAATAAAAAAATAAAGGGTGCTACCAAAAGAATCACTTTTAAATGAACAGAAGTTTTCTTCCGTTTCAGACAAAAAGGATGACAAACAAACAAGCTTTTTTTGGATTTATTACCTTTGGGAATGGCCGACACAAAACGTTTCTTCCACCATGGTCTGTTGCGATCACACTTCTCATCATCACTGTCTTTCTTGTCTTCCACCTGTGAGATGTCACAAGAATATTATGAGACAAAAGTTACAAAACCTGTAAGTTTATTTAGAAAATTATTGTGGAGAAAAAAATGAAAATTCAAAATGTGCATGAGTGCTCATTTGTTGGTGTCTGCAGTCATTAGCAATATTTAAAGTGCAAAATAAACACAACAAACACTTTTTGACTCTTTTGAGTTAAATCAACCTCATTCAGTGAGTACTACAAATACTCTTAAAAAAAGAAACTTCTAAAGTTTATCTTTATCTCCACGCAGACCTTTAATTTAAAACCTGCAGCATTTATCGCACACGAACAACTTGGCAAAAACTAATTTAAATTACCGGTAGATCAGTTCTTAGTTACCAGCAGCGTGTTATAAAGGCACAAATAGTTCCCATTTCTTTCTCTATGAAAACTACCAAAGACGACACAATCTGACTCACAAAAATAAAAAAACTGTACTGTACATAATAATTTACTTTTAATTTACCGTACTAATCACCAACACAGTGAAAAAAAATTTTTGTGAAAAATGCAGCATACAATTACGGTAATGATCAACTTAAAGTTGAAGCATTTCTTAAGTCGTTTCTTGAAGACATGACTGTTCATCTACTGTAGTTTTTTTTTTAACTGGTCGGTGTGGGAAAAACATATTAATTTGATTTACAATAACATAACGGCCACAGTTCTATCATAAATTTTACACCGATTTATAACTAGTGACTTATTTATTTATTTTTGAGTATTTTAGCAAACAGTGCACCTAAACTGTTTACCAATGTGGACATATTGCTTAAAAAAACGTAACCCTTACCCAAACAACATTTCTAAACAGATTTTAATTAGTATTGGCAATTTTGCCTAAATTCTTTCAAATAAATATTTACTGAATGCACTTTTAACAAAAGCTGATATAAACCGTTACTGTTTAACAGTCTTAATCAGCAACAGTTGTTATATTAACCTCTAAAAACTCAAACGATACAGACCAACAGATTAATGCTAGGGTTTATAAAAGAGAAGTGGTGGAAAAATTACAGTAAATTTATAACTGGTGTATTATTCGACCAGGCACATTGTCATGTTTCTCTTTTTTTAAGGGTGGTGTTTCAATAATCTGGGCCAGTTTAAAACAAACAAGGGAAAAAAGAGACATATTGTATTTCCGCTGGAAGCACTGATTCTGAAGTCACTATTTTTAGGTGTTTCTAAGAGATGCTCACATAACAAGCCTATGCAATCAGAGCACTACCCTATAAAGCACGTTACCTCTCCTTTCAGGGAATCTTTGCTGGGCGATGAGGAAGGTCCTAAGACGAAGGCCCCCGCAGGGTCGCGCTCTTCTACTGCCACCCGTCTGTTAAGGCCAGGGTCACTTGTGGGCCGGCGCCCGGGGCACACAATTTCCGAGCTGCGACTGCGCACCAGCCTGTCAGGGAAGGAGTGACGCTGCTTTGTGTGTTCCAGCTCACTCTGGATCAAGCTGTGTGGTGTGAAAAGTGAGTGGCGCGTCTCAGGCCCCAGGGCACTGGCTTCAGGGATGGGTGGATCAGGGGGAGGGTGATTGGGCCTGGGATAGTGCACTTTGGGTCTAACTATTGTCCCAGTGGAGGAACCTGAAGTAATGAGAGCAAAAAAAAAAATCAGGGGGTAGGGGTGAGAAAACGTTTACTAGCTCACTGCAGGAGAACAGTTTAAATAGATTTTAAATAATTAAAGACAGTTGTTTTATACCAAAATGTCCCGCCACGTTCTAAAAAGCAACAATCAGCAGAAAAAAGCTCCTCGAGAACAGAGGATAAAGTTAAAGAGATGTTGGAGGGAGATGAGCCCTAGGTGTAGGTAGGCCACCTGTTCCAAGGGTAGACTCTCTCCTGAACGGCTTCCAGTGGCAGCCTTGTGCCATGTGCACAGTGGGATGGGGGACAGTGCCAAAGAGCCTGAGGTGAGGTCTCTCAACCTGTCATCCCTTCACCTTGCCATAGACAAACGGCCACTACCACTCCTCTAATATGTGCATTTGCTACAAACAAAACGCGCAGCAGCAGAATGAAAGACTGAAATATTTCTGGGCTGCTACATTAGGAGACTGAAGAGATATCTCATTTGAACCGCTAACAGTGTATGTCTTCAAGTCAGAGTAAAGCGTGGTGGAAATCATTTGGTTAATTCTGTACGGCTCAAGCTGCTCGATGACTCCATGACATTAGGGCAGGGACATAATGGTTCTCATTTCTATCTCTCGTTGGTTGTGAAACACAGTGAGACTGCAAATTACCTTCACCAGAGGAGAGAGGATCAAACATGGCCAGTAAGGATTCAGCCTGTGAAGGTGGAGATGTCAGATTGTGGGTGCCTGCAGAAATACAAAAAGGAATTAAGCTATTTATAATGTTTACTGAACCAAAATAAACAAAAATGCATGCAGCACGTTAAAACATGAAGTACATGATTAGGTAGAATGAACAACCAGGTGGCTCTCAATGAGAATAATTTAATTTTTCCTTTAGTAAAAACTTTGACACAAGAATTTGGTGAACAAAGTAGTGATTTAGTTGTGTGGCAGCTGTCAAAGCAACATTTGGCTTTAACTAACGTGGGTTTAACCAGATGAGGGAAGTGGAACAGTCCTACCGTGGCTCGACTCCTCCCCGTCTGGACTGGTCACAGAGTCCTTCCCACCAAAATCTGAACTGCACTCTGACCGCAGGTCCTCGGTCTTATTCGGGATGTCTTCGGACGTTGCACTGATACCTGTGGCACACACACACACGGTTATGCAGACATTAGGAACAAAAGAGACTCAATATCACCTCTGGAGAGAGATGCTTCAACTTGACAGCAGTCAACAAAATAAAATAAAACTGCCTGTTCAGTGGTTTTGGAACAAAAGAGGATATTTTTCTCTTTAGACTATGTTGTATGGTCTCTCTCAGGTGGGAACCCAGTGGGAACTTTAAAATGGTGGCGTAAGCTCCCATGGGTTGAGAGAGACACAGATGAGAATGATCATCAGGAGCAGACTATCCATCGGCCGGATCCTGTGGGACTTTCTCCCCGTGAGCAGAGCCAGGAATGTCACCGCTGGCTTTTTAATCTACGGAACTGCTTCACACGCATCAACACTGCATGTCCACCTGAGCCCACGGACAAGACAACCAGCATTAACCTCGGTGTCATTCAGAGAAATTTACACCGGTGCCACCATGCAGGTTAACAACCCTCCCAGAAAAATGAGCACTCTACACAAAAAAAAAGGAAAATGAGCAGCAAAGTTGGCTGGTTGCTTTTTTAACCTGAATATAGCGAGACAGTTTAAATAATGACTTTCCAAAAGACAAAAAGGACTACAGAGTCAAACACAAACAGGGCAGATAACTTCACAAAGAAAAAGAAATAAAGCAGGAGAAGTTGTTCTGGTAAGATATGAATGGGGACGTGTTTCAAGTCGTACCTGAGACAATGCTGAGGCCGGGTGTGCTGGGTCTGGAGCTGACTTCTCTGACCTCTGTGTCATCTGATGTGCTGCCAACCCCAGAACAGCTCTCCAGCTCCTGAAGGCGCTCCTCCTGCTTCAGGTCCTGGGCTTCTACAGAACAAAAACAAAAGACAACATCACTACAAAGTGAGGCAACAACACAGTGTTGTGTTAAGAGAACCAATCAGAGCCCATCATGCTTACCGTATTTTCTGGACTATAGGTCGCGGCTTTTTATCATTTTTGCATGCCCTGCGACCTATAGTCAGGTGCGACCTATATATGGCTTTTTATAAAATAAGCTGATTAGTAATCATTTATTAACAAAATTAAACTGAGACACACTCTTACAATAATGTCAGCTAACAAATATATATTTTTAGGTGTTTATCCTGCTAAAATTATTCATTTATTAAAGAAAAGTTCAGCTCAGACACATATTTGCTATAATTTTTTATCAAACAATTAATTGTTTTTAAGTGTTAATCTTCTTAAAAGCCTTGCTGTGCACTCCTGTGGAAGAGACATTTGCAGCAGAGCTAAACACGGTCCACATTTTGACGTAGGTGCGACCTATATATGGATTTTTCCAATTCTTTGGCAATAATTGGACATGCGACCTATACTCGGGTGCGACCTATAGTCCGAAAAATACGGTATTTTATTTTGCTGCAGAGGATTATTTCAATCCAACCTCTTCTTTTATTATTGGAGAAAAAGACAGTATACTGCATACAGGTATATAAAAAATGTAAACAAAGTGTTCATAATCATGCCTTATAACTGCCAATCCAAAGGATAAAGCTACAATATCAGACTCTTTGGCTACCCGATGGAGCTGTTGGGCCGAACCCAGAGGCTTCGTTCATACAGCAGCACTCATTTGCATGCTCGTTAGTAATAATGTGTGGCTGAAGTGTTCTTCAGAGTGTAGTTTTCTGCTGCCTGGCCATGAAACAAGCACTCCACGTAAAGAAAGCTTGGGATCGTGCCGTTATTGAGCAGAACGAGGCGAGCAAACGGAACAAAAAGCAATCAAGACATTCATGCATGTCATTTCTTTTTACTCCACATATTGAAATAAAGCACTGCTTTAATTAACATAGGACCAACTCAAAGAAGCACATAACACGGTTTATGAAGTTCTATATTGATTTTAACAAATAACTTATTTTCAAAACAGGAAGTCAAGCAAAAAAAAAAAACTCAAATTGATAGGTTTGATATATATATATATTTTTTTTTTCACTGATCAAACACAGTTGAAGGGAATTTAGTAAATTTTAAAGAAGAGCTTTTGCAGAAAATGCACCACAACGGATGAAACATGATGCTCTGGGTAATTACTGGAATTATAAAAAAGATTGTGCCTATGAATCACAAAGCAGCACAATGTTAAGCCTTCTCAGGTAAAGAACTGACACTATATAAGATGAAAGTAAACCGAGGACAGCTGCTGTCCTTGTGCTTCCCTCCCGCTGCTCTGTCACAGGTGCAAACACACCTGGTGGTCCCTCCGAGGAAACCCGTAGCTGCTTTTTACTGGCACGGGCAGATTTGCCCTGAAAGACAGGCAAGTGCACACAAATATGATGACAGATGCATGCACGTGTTTCTGGTGTGGAATGCAGCACCATCACACCTGGTGTCCCATCCCCCCACTATAGTGAAGAAACAAACATGCGTTTAAACACACGTCTGAGGCTGTCATGCTGCTGAAGCACAATAAATGATACAATAAGCAAAGCAAAGCATGTGTGCTGCAGCAGAATAAACCTGC